>SJYC01106244.1:0-26485 GCA_006408675.1 Madoqua kirkii | reverse complement strand
AAATCACATGGCCCAAATGAGAAAAAAATTAAAAAGTACCAGGGAAATTCACAGTGCCAGAAAATTCCAGCCCAGTTCATCCCAACTGTCATCGAATAGATAGTTTCTGGAAATCTATTGATGGCTGAGACAAGGCGCTGTACTCTGGAGATGTGACTGAGAACAGAACTAACAAGGTTTTCTTCCTTACTTGTGCAGATCGCTCTCTCTCATACCTTCTCTGTCTCTCTCTCTCACACACACACATACAAACAAATCCAGCTCCATATGGCAACTTTGGTCTTTTCAAACCTGGGCCAGAAGCAAGCTTTAATGAATGGTTTGTTGTGGGTACCCATGGCGTGCTTGGAGCTATACAAAAACCTGGTAGGAGGATGCCAAGGAGGAGAAGCAGACAGCAGTCTTTGCCTGTAGGGCCCTCCATCTATCACTACAAAAGGTAAAATGCTCATTTATCCTATTGCCAAACATCCTGAGTCATCCGCCCCCACAGTGTGTTTTCTTTGCCCTTACTGTTTCTATATATGGCAAAGGGGTGACACGTACTGATAATGGATCAGAGCTACAGAATGTTGGCAAAAGCAAGCTCAACTCGGGCTGGGAAAAAGAAGGCTCCTCTCTAGATTTATCAGCAGAACCTCTGGTCCTAAGCCCAACTGAAAAGTCCAGTAAAAGACCTCATTCCTCCTCTAGCATCTGCTACCCCTGCCTCAAGCTCAATGCCTACCCCATGATGGCAGGAACCCGGTGCATTTCAATCCAACAAATGTTTGATGAGTACCTTCCACGCTACAAGTTTAATTCTAGAATCTTGCATCCTGAAATAGCTTTTGTAATCACCATTGGCCTGCAAATGAATTGCTATATTTGCTGATAATTTCATGGATATCCTATTGACTTCTCTCTCTCTCTCTCTCTCTTTTTTTTTAATCTTTTGGGTGATTTTCTCTTTGATATCCATACCTTCCCTCGGGTTGGGTCAGAACTCTTTCCTGATTTTACCTCCTGTTGGCTTTGTCTCAGCCCTCTCTGGAAGGATTTCCTTCTCACCCTGTTACCAAGTCCAAGCTCATTCTTCCCACTTCACAACAGGCCAATAAATCCGAGAGGTGAGATGTTGAGGCAAGAATGTGACTTTATTCAGAGAGCCAGCTGACCAAGGAAATAGCAGACTAATGTGTCTAAATAACCATCTTATCAGGGTCTGGATGCCAGTTTCTTTTACAGAACTGAGAGGGAAAGGAAGTGAGGAAGTAAAGTAAAAAGGCCCTTTACTCAGTAGACGTGAGTTTGTGTAAACACCAGAGATACTGAAGGACAGGGAAGTCTGGAGTTCTACAGTTCACTGGGTCGCAAACAGTTGGACACAACTTAGTGACTGAACAACAACAATCTTGCAAAATAGGAGGGAATGTGTTCATTTCTTCTCTGCAGCCATTCACAGATGGGCAGAGTCAGTTGTCTTTCTGTGCCCCGAACAAAGGCACTTTAGTTTAACAGTCAGGCAAAGGGGCAGGGTTCTCCTAGGCAGGCCATTATGTATGATTATAATAACAAAGCAATGAAAAGCAAAGGTTAAAATCAAAGAAACAGATGTAACATGAAGACAGAATTGGCACCTCCCTGCAACAATTCCGCTTCTCATGATTATGAAGTAAGTGTATTCAAAATCCTCTATCAGTCACCTTGTTGTCTGAATCTATTTCCTCACCTCAAGAGATGAACCACACACTGATGGTTCCATATCTCCATCTGGATTTGTTGAGGCAAGAATGTGACTTTATTCAGAGAGCCAGCTGACCAAGGAGATAGCAGACTAATGTGTCCAAATAACCATCTTATCAGGGTCTGGATGCCAGTTTTTTACAGAACTGAGAGGGAAAGGAAGTGAGGAAGTAAAGCAAAAAGGCCATTTACTCAGTAGACATGAGTTTGTGTAAACACCAGAGATACTGAAGGACAGGGAAGTCTGGAGTGCTATAGTTCACTGGGTCACAAACAGTTGGACACAACTTAGTGACTGAACAACAATCTTGCAAAATAGGAGGGAATGTGTTCATTTCTTCTCTGCAGCCATTCACAGATGGACAGAGTCAGTTGTCTTTCTGTGCCCCGAACAAAGGCACTTTAGTTTAACAGTCAGGCAGAGGGGCAGGATTCTCCTAGGCAGGCCATTATGTATGATTATAATAATGAAAGCAATGAAAAGCAAAGGTTAAAATCAAAGAAACAGATGCAACATGAAGACAGAATTGGCACCTCCCTGCAACAATTCCACTTCTCATGATTATGAAGTAAGTGTATTCAAAACTCTCTATCAATCACCTTGTTGTCTGAATCTATTTCCTCACCTCAAGAGATGAACTGCACACTGATGGTTCCATATCTCCATCTGGATTCTATGCGGTCGCACAGAGTCAGACACGACTGAAGCGACTTAGCAGCAGCAGCAGCAAACCTTACAAAGTTCACCTCTGGAGCAAATAGCCTTCTAATGATATCTTTGCCTCCATGTCTTTGCTTTCTTTTCCATTCATTTTTCTAGAATGCAAATCCTCTTGTGACATTTTCCTGTTTAAAAAGTGTCAGTGGTTTCCTAAAAGGCTTCCATGACCCTCTCCGTTCCCTCCCGCATCCACCCCCGGCTAGCTGATGGGTAGCGCCCTTCTTTGTTCTCACTGCATTGTAATCTCCCTTTATGGTAGCACTTTACACAGTATCGTTGTCTTCTTTAATGCACTACTTCAAGGAGAGAAAAGTGCCAGAATTAATATGAAAAATACCAACAAACTCACCACCCAAACTGAACAAATCTTTGATGTGTTGATTCCAACACTTCTTTTTCAAAGAAATTAGCCACGATACAAATAGTTGAGATTAATCTATGACTCATCTAGCATCGAAGCTGCCACTGTTACGAGTTTGGGGTTGATTTTTTTTGCTGCTCTTACACTTGATTATTAACTTCCCAATGATGGTTTCCCTCTCTTGTTCATCTGTGAAACCCCAGGACTTTTCAGAGAGAAATAAAATAAAGGAACTGAGTAAGCACTTGTTAAAAGATTGTATGCATGGCTGGATCCACACCCATGACTCCTGTGGATCATTCCTCATTACAGTGAAATATTTCTTCTGAAAATTTGCCAATTAATGTACAATGCTTTTAGGGGTATTTGATTCCACTAAGTTATCTCTGTTCTCCAGAGTCATTACCCTTAACTAGTGGCTCTCTATGTTGACTGCACGTTGGAATCCACTGGGGAGATATTAGAGGGCTAATATCTGGATTCCACCTCCAGCAACTCCTATTTAATGGGTGAGATACCTCCTAGGCAGTGAGTTGTTAAAAGCTCCTGGGTGCTTATAATATACAGATGAGGCTGAGAACCTCCATTACCTCCTACAAGGGCATCATTATCATCAGCGTCATCATTACTACCAGTGTTGGCAGCTGGTAAGTACTAACTGTATGCTATTTATGTACATTATTTTGTTTGTTACTCACCACAAGCTAAGTATTTTTATTATCCTCCGTTTACAGATGAAGAAAGTGACACTGAGAAGGGTTAAGCAACTTGCCCAAAGTCAAATAGCCTCTGGGTCTTGCTCTTCTCACTGCATCACCAGTTCCCATCCCTTATTAGCTATGGCTCTTATAAAGCCCAGGATTAATAGAATTTCAAACACCCCTAAAGAAAGTCGTTGAAGCCTGGCATTACCAGTGCTCTCTAAAATCCTGAGCTTTCATTTCTAACCTTGCTTCTTTCTTGAGTCATTTCCTGAAGTTGGCCATAAATTCTCTGCCTGAGCAGCTGCCGGAGACTCAAAAAATGGAGCCCCTCCAACCTCTGGCCACCACACCCTCTTTGACTATAGGAAGGATTCCTCTCAATTACACATTTTAGCACTGTGTTCCTGGCCTCTCCTCATCATGCTGGATGGCTTTTTCCATTGCTCTCCATCTCTTGCTCTTTCTCTGTTGGATTGACATGATATTGCTCCCCAACATACATAAGACTTGCAATTCAAGACCACACTACTGCCCCTTTATTCTCCTGCTTTTTAAGGCAATCATAGAAGGAAAATACACATCATTATTTACTCTGTATATGATTTCTTTATAGATGTAATGTATGTGCTTTCAAAAGTGTTCAATAGTGTCATTAATAGTGTTCCAATAACAGCAGTTTACTGTAGGAGAGACCAAGGTGCATTGTCTTGGAATTTTGGAACATGATGGTTTGAAAGGATCTGGGAGGTCAGCTAGTGTCTGTGCTGCTATTACAGAAGAACTCAAAAGGGAAATCTGTGGCAGTGCCTCAGTGGTTGAGCAGTGGGCAGTGAGGAAACAAATGTGAAGTCTGGGGGAAATGGTCCTCCGTGTTATGCAGTCTATTGGTGGCAATAACATAGGAGACAATTATGGGGGTCATCGCAGGGCAGTGAGCCTCCCACTCCCAGAGAACAAGTTGCTGTCGACTCTGTGCAGCAAAGTGGTAGATGAAAGCAATGAGCTCAAGAAAGAAATGGCCATTTTACAAACAGAAAAGAAAAGAAATACATTCCAGAAACTGGAGGCCTGATAAAGTTGATCAAGGGACCACTTCTGGATTCCTAATATTTCTGAGAGAACAGTCATGCAACAAAGACCCAAAGCAACTCATGGACAAAATCAGACTAATGGTGTGGTGCTCAGTAAAACCTTTCTGTTGGATTAAAAAAAAAAAAAAAAAAAACTCAGAGTAGAGAGTCTATGAAAGGAGTAGCTTTCCCACCAAAGCAGAAAAGTACCATGAAGTTGAGACATGAAGGACCATGGAGGTAAAAAAAAAGCAAGGAAGGAAATAATGATTAGATCATTTCTCTTAAAGAGCAATGGGCATGATTGCTGGCTCATAGAATCAGCTGGAAGCAGACAGAGGAGGAAACTGCTATTGGGTTGAAAGAGATTATTTGAAAGTTAATATAAAGTTAATATTGGGCTGAGAAAAACATGTATCTCTCTAACAGGGCCTGTTCCTACATATTGGACCAAGGAAAATAATAAAAAAAAGGAAGAAACTTCCAGAGATGCAGCCAAAGGCTATGAAGAACCTGGACTCTGCTACAGACCAGATACTACAGTGTGTTTTACAATCTTCTCTTTTCCAAAAGGGAGGGTGCTTTGTTGTTTCTCTGACCCTGTACTACTATCATATATTGAGTGTAGAGAGGAGGGGAAGATAACTTGTCATTTTAGTTCACAGGTTTCTGGACCATGATGAGCTTCATCCTGACCCAATAGAGATGCTACATAGAGCACATCCCCTGGAGATCCAGGACTTAGAGCTGGATACAGTGACTAGGTGGGACTTTACATCATCTCTCTTGGACAGGTATGACTTGTTTCATGCATGGTCAGGTATAGACTGTTGTACAGACATTTTCTTCACCAAACCGTCATTCCTTCCTCCATATTGCAAGCCCCCTTATAATAAGTCAGAGTCTCTTGGGCAGTTCTGGTTAATGGGCTACTGTGATCAGAAAGAGAGTTTGTTGTGTGAACTGCCAGCTCTCTCTTTGCCTGCAGGAGACCAGAAAGCCATTTCCTGTCATGGCAGTATCATAGTATCAAAACAGTCTAGATAATGGAAATGCCCCATGGAGAGGAGGTGCCCTAGAGAGTGGCCCAGCCTCCATGAGAGTTTGTGTGAGTTAAAACCTTTTGTTGTATTTAGTTACTGAGATTTTGAGAGTATTTGCTATGTAGCTTTTTTTGGCCTAGCCTGTCTAACATGATGGCTACGACTTGTGGTGTGTCATTCTGTTACCCATAAGATTATGAGGCCCAGAGAGATTGACCCAATAACGGACTGACCCTGAATGCCACTCTGAAAATCATTAACCAGGCACTAGGAGTGGATTTACTGGGGGCCCAATATATAAATGTCAGTGTGTGTTCCCTCTTTCATTCATTCACTCAATGGTGTTTATTGAGGTTCTACCATGTAGAAAAAAACGGGGCCTGGAAATACAATGCCCAAAGGTCTCATGGAGCTGACACCCTGGTTGGAGATAACCAAGGGAGTGAAAAGAACAAATAAGATTTTTTCAGGAAGTAGATAATTGCTACTAAGCAAATAATTGGGGCAATATGGTAGAAAGTGATTGGGTGGTCAGGGAAGGTCTCTATGAGAAGGTAACAGCTAAGCTAAGACCCTAAGACCAGAAACCGGCCATGCAAAGGTCTGGAGGTGGAACTTCCAGGCAGAGGGAACAGTAGCTGCAAAGCCCTGAGATGGATGAGTTCTTATTTTATGGTTTTGAGTTTTCAGTTTGACAGAAGTCTGATTTGGCTGGGATGTTATGAATCAAGGATACAGAGGATAAAATCAGAGAGTAAATGGCAGATCCTTCAGGATCTTTAAAGACTTCTCGAGGTGGCTGTATTTTATTTTAAGGGCAGTGGGAAGCTGTTAGATGATTCAAAAGAGAGAAGTTACAAGATTTGATTGGAGACTGATTGGTAGGAAGCTGTGGCAGCAGCTCAGGTAAGAAAGGATGGAGCTGCAGAGGAGGTGGATGACTGTGGTTATATTTTGGAGAAAAACAGCTCTTGCTGATAGTTTGGATGTTGCAAATGAGAATAGGAGAGAAAGGAATAAAGGACAACTTCTAGGCTTTCAGCTTGAGTAACGAATAGTTCATTACCAGTCAGTAGTGGTGCCGTTTACAGAGCTGAGAAGACTTGGAGAAGCCCAGATTCAGGGCATTGAAGAGAGTGCAAATTCTCAGTTTGAGCTGCCATGAGACATTCACATGATGATAGGAGGGAAGCAGGTGGAGTTTCAAGGCAAGGTTTGGCCTGGAGATATAAATTTGGGGCCCATCAGTTTATAAATGTTATTTAAAGCCAGGGAACAGAATGAGATCACTTAAACAGAGTGTGTAAATACAGAAGAGGTCCCAAGTCTGGGGTCTGGGATCCAACATCTATCTCGAGGTCAGCAAGAAGACGAGTCGTTCCTCCAGAATATTGAGACCTTTTCCACTCCAAAGGGCAGCTTGCTTTTTAAAAGATGTTCTAAGACATATAGATTTTCCCACATATCTTAGTCATAAATGTTACATCAGAGTCTCCTGTGAGTTTTAAGTCACATGTGTCACTGTGGGGAAGCAGCTGTGGGTTAGTAAAAAGTGCATGCATGAAGCTGAGGGTCAGAAAACCCTGGAAGCTTTCAGCCACTTTGCCACTTACTAGCAATGTGATAAGTCACAGATTTGGGTTGTCATCAGAATTAAAGAAAGCAATGAATGTGAATATATTCTAAACATTTGCAGCTTCCCTGTCTCTTATACTAGCTTTTAGTATGGCTATTTAAACTGAAATCAAATAAATGCTCAGTCCTTTAAGACTAAGAAGACACGATGAGTAACTACAAGGTGGGATCCTGAACTGGATCCTAGAACAGAAAAACAGACTCTAGTAGAAAAAACTGGTGATATCTGAATAAAACCTGTGCCGCTGCTGCTGCTAAGTCACTTCAGTCGTGTCTGACTCTGTGCGACCCCATAGATGGCAGCCCATGAGGCTCCTCCATCCCTGGGATTCTCCAGGCAAGAATACAGCAGTGGGTTGCCATTTCCTTCTTCAATGCATGCATGCATGCTAAGTTGCTTCAGTCATGTCCAACTCTGTGTGACCCTATGGACAGCAGCCCACCAGGCTCCTCTGTCCACAGGATTCTCTAGGCAAGAATACTGCAGTGGGTTGCCATTTCCTTCTCCAGGGAATAAAGCCTGTGGGTGAGTTCACAGTATTGAATCAAGGTTGATTTCTTCATGTTGACAAGTGTAATGGGTTAGGTAAGTTGTTGATGTCAGGAGAAGCTGGGAGAAGGATATAATGAACTCTCTGTCTTCACACAATAAAAAGTTAAAGAAAGCTCAGTTTCTCAGCCATGCCAGCCACATTGCAAGTAGCCATGAGTCATATCAACGTTGATTGTTGCCATCATGGCAGGAAAGTCTACAGGAGAGTGATGCCTACAGCAGTAAACAAATATACGGTTTTACTAAACAGGGCACTGGCCACGGCACTGTGCCTTAAAATGATTTCTGTGGGAGAAAGTCAATGGCTTCAGTGAAAAGATTGAAGTCATTTGTAGAAATGAAAATCCAGTCTGCCCTCTTACACCCAAATTAACTGTGTTATTTTAGACTAGCTTCTGTTTTCTCCAAAATGTGACAGGGTTAAACCAAATGATGTCTAAAGTACACTTCCCATCTAACTTGCAGTGGATCATGAAGAATACAATGAGGGAATGGCTCATTATCTTGGTAGCCCATGGAGAAGATGCTCCTGTGGCTAAATTTAAGTGTGCAGTGGGGGAGGGAAGCAGCAGTTCCCCAACGCCCCCCCAACCCCAAATCTGCTCCAGTGCCAGGTCATTTAGCCCCATTGATGGTGCAGGAAGGACTCTGAAACACACACCCCTTGACAGAGAGAGGCTACATTTGAAAACAGTGAAAACACACAGGGTTTTGATGAGTAAAAAATTGAGAAGAATAAATAGGAAGTATTTTTTTTTAATGTTAGAAGCACCTTAGTTCATTGGTTACTTTTTTGGTTCATGACTGCCAGTTTTTAAAAGTGAAATAATTCAGCTTAGACTAATAGAGATTTAGAAAACATTATTTACTAAGGAGTGAAAGTCATTCAGTCGTGTCTGACTCTTTGTGACCCCATGGACTGTAGCCTGCCAGGCTCCTCTGTCCTTGGGATTTTCTAGGCAAGAATACTGGAGTCAGTAGCCATTCCCTTCTCCTGGGGATCTTCTCAACCCAGGGATCAAACCCAGGTCTCCCACATTGCAAGCGGGTTCTTTACCTTCTGAGCCACCAGGGAAGCCCCAGGTAACCTATCCTTTCTCCAGGGGATCATTCCAACCAAGGAATTGAACTGGGGTCTTCTGCATTACAGGCGGATTCTTTACCAGCTGAGCTACCTGGGAAGCCCCTACTGACTAAGAAAGTTACTATTGATTTTTTCTGTCCCTCATACTCCATTGAGTACTCACTAATAGTAATCTGCTGTCCTAAGGAAGCACTTTCCATCCTAAGACATTTAAGACAAAGCATGGATATTAGCCCATTTATTTTTATGATGTTCATTGATAAAAATATACGATACCCTAATTATTGACAGCCTTGACGTACTCCTTTTCCTATTTGGAACCAGTCTGTTGTTCCATGTCCAGCTCTAACTGTTGCTTCCTGATATGCATACAGGTTTCTGAAGAGGCAGGTCAGGTGGGCTGGTATTCTCATCTCTTTCAGAATTTTCCACAGTTTATTGTGATCCACACAGTCAAAGGCTTTGGCATAGTCAATAAAGCAGAAATAGATATTTTTCTGGAACTCTCTTTCTTTTTCGATGATCCAGTGGATGTTGGCAATTTGATCTCTGGTTCCTCTGCCTTTTCTAAAACCAGTGTGAACATCTGAAAGTTCACGGTTCACGTATTGCTGAAGCCTGGCTTGGAGAATTTTGAGCATTACTTTACTAGCGTGTGAGATGAGTGCAATTCTGCGGTAGTTTGATCATTCTTTGGCATTGCCTTTCTTTGGGACTGGAATGAAAACTGACCTCTTCCAGTCCTGTGGCCACTGCTGTATTTTCCAAATTTGCTGGCATATTGAGTGTAGCACTTTCATGGCATCATCTTTCAGGATTTGAAATAGCTCAACTGGAATTCCCTCACCTCCACTAGCTTTGTTCGTAGTAATGCTTTCTAAGGCCCACTTGACTTCACATTCCAGGATGTCTGACTCTAGATGAGTAATCGCACCATCATGATTATCTTGGTCATGAAGATCGTTTTTGTACAGTTCTTCTGTATATTCTTGCCACCTCTTCTTAATATCTTCTGCTTCTGTTAGGTCCAGACCATTTCTGTCCTTTATTGAGCCCATCTTTGCATGAAATGTTCCCTTGGTATCTCTAATTTTCTTGAAGAGATCTCTAGTCTTTCCTATTCTGTTCTTTTCCTCTATTTCTTTGCATTGATCGCTGAGAAAGGCTTTCTTATCTCTCCTTGCTATTCTTTGGAACTCTGCATTGAGATGCTTATATCTTTCCTTTTCTCCTTTGCTTTTTGCCTCTCTTCTTTTCACAGCTATTTGTTAGGCCTCCCCAGACAGCCATTTAGCTTCTTTGCATTTCTTTTTCTTGGGGATGGTCTTGATCCCTGTGTCTTATACAATGTCAGGAACCTCAGTCCACAGTTCATCAGGCACTCTGTCTATCAGATCTAGTCCCTTAAATCTATTTCTCACTTCCACTGTGTAATCATAAGGGATTTGATTCAAGTCATACCTGAATGGTCTAGTGGTTTTCCTTACTTTCTTCAATTTAAGTTTGAATTTGGCAATAAGGAGCTCATGATCTCAGCCACAGTCAGCTCCTGGTCTTATTTTCACTGACTGTGTAGAGCTTCTCCATCTTTGGCTGCAAAGAATATAATCAATCTGATTTCAGTGTTGACCACCTGGTGATGTCCATGTGTAGAGTCTTCTCTTGTGTTGTTGGAAGAAGGTGTTTGCTATGACCAATTATAGGTTCACTTACATATAAATATAAGGCTTGTTTTGAACATGAATTTGCCCGTCATGCATTCTGATTCATCCAGTGCTTACTTACCCTGGCTTCTTGTTCTCAGAATCCTTCCTTTCTAGTATTCCTTTGGTGCCTGCTCCTTTGCCTCAGGGACTATGATAACTGCATTTAGCCATGCCTTAATTTGTTCTTAACCACCTTGCTCCAAATGTATAGTTACCTTGCCTGAGTGTCAGCCATGGATTGTGTTGGACTCCAGAGTGGTTCCTGCTATGGATGTAATTATTTGTTTTGAAAACACAGATTTTCCAGAATAACATCAATTGCCAATCACTGAACCACAATGAAAAGCATTGTGTTGACTCATTTCTTGTTTTAAGCATCTGACTTGAGTTTCACAGGCTTCTCCTCCTGAGATTTTGTTTTCCCAGAAGCTGCTGTCAGGAGAGAATGATCTGAGGAAGTCAGAGAATTGGTGGTCTCTTCTCTAAATGTCATGGAACATAACTAAATTTAAAGCTCTTGAAAGGCAAAGGCAATATATTTTCTTACCTGTACTTTACCTATAAGTACTTATAGTATTAATACTTAAAAGTGATTGGCTGATTGATTAACTCTGGAGCAGACTTGCTCAATGTGGTTTTTTGTTTTAATTTTTGTTAATATTTAAATCTGCTGAAATTGAACATTCTGCATTGAAAATAAGTTTGTCTAGTTTTGAACAATGAACTGGTTTATTATTGATACATGGTTTCCTCATGTACCACACTCATTATTGCTTCCAGCAGTACTTACTATGACTCTATTAGTGATAATTAATAGCTCTCTTGGTGAAGCCAAAGAATGAATGTGGTTAGTGAGGCATCACTGATGAAACAATGTTCTTGTCTCTAACACAAATAGGACTTGGGCCCTGTTTATGTGGCCCCATTTATTCCATTAGGCAGTGAAGACCCCTGGAACTAAGTGCAGTATGGTTGTAGGAGTCTGGATGCAGCAGAATGCTTGGTTTGTTGAGCAGAAATCTTGATTTGAGTCTGGTCTTGGGTCAGTGTTGCCACCACTAGCTCTAAATCTGGGGAGTTCTGGTTTAATTTCTCCTTGAATGAAATGAGTATTTTGATGCCTCGCTTCCCTGTCTACTTAGAGGGGCTTATGAAGATCAAAGAGAAAGAGTACACAGAATCATTTTTCACAGTGTTATAAAGTGTAAGATTTTGCTACTAAAAGAGTGATACATAGCTCATGTATATCTGTGGATTGATGTTTATACTCATTGAGTCCTCATGTTTATGTGTCAAGAAACTCAAACCTTAAGACATTGGGGCAACTAAGAACAACTGCTGAGAATCTAATGGAACACAGGCTCAAAATACGTTTTTGTTGTGTGAGGATTTTTTTTTTCTTTTTGCATTTGAAAGGTCAACTTGGTACCACTTATTATTTTAAAATGGGTGCAGGACATTTTCTACTGGAATCCACTTGGTGATAGACTACTGTTTTCTAGATCATTCAGCTAAGCGGAGGAGGATTGAACTGATGTCTGCTTCCTTGTGTGTTATTCTCTTGGATGACTTGGCTTGTACCTCTGTAGGATCATAGAGAGGCTTCCCTGGTGGCTCAGATGGTAAAGAATCTGCCTGTATTGCAGGGGAACTGGGTTTGATCCCTGGATTGGGAAGATTCCCCTGGAGAAGGGAATGGCTATACCCACTCCATTATTCTTGCCTGGAGAATTCCATGGACAGAGGAGCCTGGACAGACTACAGTCCATGGGGTCACAGAGAGCTGGACACAACTGAGCGACTAAGCACCACAAGATCATAGAGGAGGCATCAAGTAGTACCAGAGTGGCTATTTGTTCTTTTCCTTTTAGGCTATGCATCAGAATTATTTTGATTGCAAGCAAGAGAAGCTGAACTTAAGCACAAAGAATTTGCCAGAAGAATATGGGGTAGCCCTAATGAAAGCTGGAAAGCACAGATGGCTCTGGAGATTAAGAGTTTCAGGGAGAAAGTCTGCTTGGCCTACTTTAAATCTTTGCTCAGCATTGGCACATTTTTGGCAGGGTTGGCGGAGTGGAGGCAAGACACCAAGGGTTTAAGGAATAGGGGTGGATCATTCCCGGTAAAATCAATATGCTAGACTGGCAAAAAGAACCGTAGATTTCAGCAGGATTCTCAGTTCTCTGAAATTAGGGGGGCACTTAACATGCTCTGTCTGTGTATCTACCAGCATGGGTTACACCTCCCTTCTTTTATTAACAAGAGAAGCAGAAGTTGAGAAAGATTAAGGAGGAAAGGATCTTCACTGCTGGACACTACTGCACACTCAGGATATAGTCTAAGTGTTCCTCACTGCTCCTAAGGCAGGCCCTCTTATATACTGTAGTGGGATTTTTTGGTACTCTTGTTTATTTTTCTCTTTTGCATTGCCATTGTAGTTATAGAATTTTAAGCAGTATGGAAAAAGAAGTAAGACTGTTTCTACTTCCATTGGGAAAAAGGTTTACATCATCTGGGAGCAGCATGAAGCCTAGAGCCTGGTTACTCATAGATACCCCTTAAATATTTTTTGAAGAAATGCTAGGATTACAACATATTTTGGCCCATACATTGGTCTTTCTTACCATATTCTTCATTTTATTTTAATCTTGAGGTAGAGAAAACACCCTGGCAGTGATACTGAAATCTTTTAAATTTGTGGCATGATAGGAAAATGTAATTACAGTGTCAACATTCTGTCATCCTCCATCCATCATTCTTTATGGAGAAAAAAAATTACAGTGGTTCTGACACAGTTCCAAGGATCTAACGGTTTCCCATGACATAAGTTGAATTTTAAGATATTTTACCTAGAGATAATCAGCTTCTCATAGCCTTTAGAAATGACATTCTTGCCCACTATTGTTCTTTGTCTGCCTCCTCTACTTAAGAAGGGAGAACTAAAGGAAGGGGAAATTGCATTTTTACTATTGGCTGAAAATGGTTTAGAGCATCACTTGATGATATCTGGAAATTCACTTAAGCTGTTTTGTCTTCCCACACATTTCGAATGGATGCTAAAAGGGAAATAGCTCTGTAGAAGCAGAAGAGTTATTTTTAGATTTTACGCCTATATTTGGGCTTCATTACTCAGATTTTTTCCCCTAGGGCCGGGTTCATATTCATGTGTACTGTGCTTGATGGCTTTTCCGTGTTCTTCTTTGCCCAGAACCACCTGGAGACCAGCACACTCTGTACGCATGTCAGTCTGCAGTATGAATAAACCGTGTATCCTCCCTTGCCTTCCTCTTTGCTTCTACCGTCCCCCAAGCCTTGTAGATCAAAAGGTTACTTTGTTTCAGATTTACCTCTAGTTTCAAGTAATTTATTTCTCCAGCTGCCATCCATGGGCAGAATGAATGTTTTCTCTTTCCCTTTGAGTTCTCAAACACCTCGATTTTTCCACTGATTTTCTTTTACACTGATACAACATTTAGAAAATGTAGAGAAGTAGACTTTTTTAAAGGTTTGACAGAATATTTGTAGTTCCGATTAGCCAGCAAGCTTCCCTGGTGGCTCACACAGTAAAGTGTCTGCTTGCAAGGTGGGAGACCTGTTTCAGTCCCTGGGTGGGGAAGATCCCCTGGAGAAGAAAATGGCAAATCACTCCGATACTCTTGCCTGGAAAATTCCATGGACAGAGAGGAGCCTTGTAAGCTACAGTCCATGGGGTCACAAAGAGTTGGACATGACTGAGCAACTTCACTTCATTTCATTGAAACTAAGAAGCTTGGTGGACCGAATTGGAAGGTGTCTTCTGTGGGTGTTTCCTCTGTGTAGGTCACTTTGCCCAACCTTACACACCAGCAGTAGAAGGTATTGATTTAGCACGTTTGCCAAAGACACTCCTGGTTTTCACTGAGTAGGGAATGCTTTTTGTATATTGTTTGAAGGAGATCTTCCTGACACCAGAGTATCACTTACCATTTGGGTTTTTTTGAGTTTGATTTAAAAACTCACTTCACATGGTTCTTAAAGAGACATAAGACCAAGATTTAAAATATGCAAATAAGATTAAAAGGAAGATATTTGTAGTCTCTCTGGGCCCTTTGTGTATTCATTCTGCCTCTCAGTTTTGAAGTAAATACTGTTGAAATATTTCTCTATTCACTTACCATGTAACGGATGGTCAACATTGTAGTCCTAACAACTTGGCAAAACTAAATAGGTTGCATAAAACTTGCTTGATATGCTTCTTGATTGAAATTCAAAGGAAGGAGACTCTCGCTGCCCTGTGGGTCAGCTTCTCTTCTTAGCAAGCTCTCAGAAGGGCTTTCAGGGAAACCATCTTTCTGGATGGTGTTTCCATCTTTGTGGGTGGCCTGGGCTATTGTCCTTCCTATAAATAGTTCAGTGGGTTGCAAAGAATGTCAAGTAAGTTTTTCCCACCAACACCCATTTTACTAGTAGAATGTTTGAAAGAATGGGCCAGTGATGGGGTAAATTTAGCACTATCTACTTACTGGTGTAAACCTTAGTTGATTTTAAATTTAAGGCCTGTTATTAGCTCTCTTCCCCTTACATAGGGAATTTCAGCTGTGATGCAGACAAGGCAAGCCACATGACAAGTCCACTGTTTCTCTGTGGAATAATGGTATCTGGGTGGGCCTTTTGCTGCTTACTTACAAATGGTCCCCAGGGGTGACCGTAGTGGGACTTGTCGCTTAGAACCTTTGCCAACTGGAAGTCTGACTAGGGTGGCGCAGAGACTGGTGTAACTGGATGCAGACATTTCAGCTGAGCAAGCAGGCTGCTGGTGGTGGTTGTGGTGGTTTGGGGAACAAAGATGCTTAGAGGCCTTTTGTTACAAACAGGGGTCCTTACCCAGGGAGGGAGTAGTCTTCCACAGAGTAACATGGAGCCTCTGCCTGTGCCTGAATTTCTTTCTAGCCAAGCAAATTAAACACTAAAAAACAAAAAAGATCTGAAACAAATTGATCATTTGAATGCCATGGCATGTGGGACTCCTTTTGTCATCCTGTTATCAGAATTAAAAAATTTTCTCTAAACAGCTGTACACTATCAGCATGTCTTCTGCTGCTTGCAGTGATGTAGAGATTGTAGTTTATTGTTGTTTAGTCGCAAAGTCATGTCTGGCTCTTTGCGACCCCCTGGATTGTAGCCAGGCTCCTCTGTTCATGGGGTTTCCCAGGCAGGAAGACTGGAGTGGGTTGCCATTTCCTTCTCCAGGGGATCTTCCTGACCCAGGGTTGGAACCTGCATCTCCTGCACTGGCAGATGGATTCTTTACTGCTGAGGCATAAGATGGATCAAATTCAAATGTTTCTAGCAGGTGGGTGATGTAACTCAGCACAGGAAGGAAAACAGTCATCCGTTTTGCATATTAAACACAAGAATATTGCTTTCCACTTGTCTCTCATTTGTCTTTGGACATGTGGCACACTGTATTCTGTTTTCCCACTTCTGATGGAAATGTAAGCTCAGAATTATTTTACTATCTTTTTATTTATGTGCAAGTGAAATGGTGAAAAATGGCAACTGACTCCTGGCCTTGGTGTTGGAGAAAGAGTAGGTTTGGTGGGATCATGGCAAACTGCATCAGGTTATTGCTGCTTGGGAATGAATGTACTGTGTTAATAGAATGCCCAGCTATTTGGCAATTAATAAAACTACATTTTAAAACATTATTTTTTTAAGGATGCTGTTTGGTCCAGTGGTTAAGAATTTGGCTTGGAGCCAGACCACCAGAGTTCAAATGGCCAGTTGTGCCGTTTATTAGCTGTGTGACCTTGAGCAATATACTTAATCCCTGAGCCCCAGATCTTCGCTGAAAAACAATGCCTATAATAAAACCCCGTCATAGGCTTGTAGTTAGAACTTGATGAGAGAGCCCATTAGAACTCAGTGACTGACGTATAGCTAAGTGCTTAACAAACCTTAGCTACTGCTATATTATCAGTCAACAGCAAGCGATATAAGAAAGTGTGTGAACAAACCACCAATATGCAACATGGGTTTAAGAGCACAGACTTTAGAGCTAGCCAGCTTTGAGTCCAGGTGCTACCATTTACTAGCTGATTATCTCTGGGCAATTTATATGACTCTTCTGAGCCTTTGTTTCTCATCACTTGTAAAAGTGGCACAGTAGGATCAACTTCTGGGCTTAATGAGTGAGATAAGGTATGTGAAGTGATTGGCATATTTGATAAATATACTGTTTATTGAGCATTTGGTAAAGACTGCTCTAGGCCGAAGCTTAGAACTGTTTTATCCCCAGTTTACAGGGGAGGAAACTGATTGCAAGTTAATTCCTTTGGGAAGCTGTGCACTGGCTGTTCTCAGCAGTGCTGCTGGAAGGTTTACGCTTCTGCACTGTGTGTGTGTGTGGTATGGTTTAGTCACGAAGTTGTGTCTGACTCCTACAACCCCATGGACTGTAGCCCATGAAGCTCCTCTGTCCATGGGATTTCCCAGACAAGAACACTGGAGTGGGTTGCCATTTTCTTCTCCAGGGGATCTTCCCAACCCAGGGACTGAACCCAGGATTCCTGCATTGCAGGCAGATTCTTTACTGCTGAGCCAGCAGGAAAGCCCTATGCTTCTGCATACGTTTCACTATGTTCTTTGATAGCCTGTTCGTATATGCTCATAAACATCCATACCTGTCACTTCATTGCATTCACCATGAGGAGAGCCTGTACTGCAGATCTGTGTATTGTCAAGTCTTAAGAAAATCAGTTGGATGTCATACCTCTAGAATATTTCATAACTACTCATTCTTCCTAAATTTACATTGTTGGTTGAAAGTCACTGTTTTATCAGAGCACCTCTGGCTTGACCTTTCTTCAGAATGCCCTTGATTTCTTTTATTTTTAGATCTAAAAGTGGAAAGTTGTTTTTTCAGATTCATAAGTAACTCTACAAAATTGGAAGGGAAAGGCCATTGACAGAGTAGACTGATTTGGTGGCTGTTCACCAACATATTGAGGAGAGCATGGCAACCCACCCCAGTACTCTTGCCTAGAGAATCCCCTGGACAGAGGAGCCTGGTGGGCAGCAGTCCATAGGGTCGCACTGAGTTGGACATGACTGAAGTGACAGCAGCAGCAGCAGCAGCAACAGCACCAACATATTGAGGTTCTCTGCCTTTGACACAGCCCTCCATTTAGTTTGGAGATGGTAAACTAACATGGTAAATCTTTGCAGGGTTTTGAGGAATATTGCATTTTGTCCAGACCAGCCAACTGCTTTAAAAGCTTTCTGTTGGGACATGCACACAGTTGGTAGGCAGAGGTGTCAAGGGGACAGAACTCATTTCATCCAATGAATACCCTGAAAGTAGACTTGGGGGAAATAGGCTTAATTATGCTTAATAATGGGAAATTCCCTTTCTTAAAAAAAAAAAAATCCCAAAGGCAGTTTTGACTTTTTTATTTATTTATTTTTTGCAGGGAGTGAATAATCACTTCCTTAGCAGAAACTGCCTCTGACAAAGTGTTCTTTCTTGAGTTGCTTGACATTTGAAACTTCAGGTACTTTTCGGCAGATCAGAAGAAAGACGCTATGGCAAAATGGAGCTGCCAAAGTGGTCCTTACACCACGATTAGTTTTCTGTCTAGTCGTGCTTCTTAGTAGCTAAGGATCTGAAGGTGGGCGTTTCTTAGAAACATGATTTTACTCCTCACTCCTCGCACGTGGTCTGGCACCCGCTGAACACTTTGACCCTGCCTTGTGCTTCTTCCTCTAGTCTGCCATGCCGCAGGTACATCAGCCACCTTTTTGTTTCTCAAGCATCTTAGTGTGTCCTCCCCTCCAGCCTCTCCTGTTCTCTCAGCTTGGGACAGTCTTTCTTTAGATTCTTGCATGGCTGGTTTATTTTCATCATTCAGATATCAGTTCCAGTGACATCTTCTCAGCTGGCATCTTCATGACATTGCATCTTCTAAAGAATCACTCCCTCTTCAGAGTCCTTGGCCACTCTCTCGAAATATTTTATCTATCTGAAATTAGAGGAGTTATATTTGTCCCCTCTTACTAGAATATGATGTCCATGAACATGGGAGCCACATCTTCTTGGTTCATTGATGGGTCTCTAGCGCCTAGAAGAGTTCCCAGAGGTTGTCACCATATGCTTTGTAAATGAATGAATGAATTTATTTTTAATATAAATGTTTTTGAAAACCTTCCCCAAATTCTGTTTTCAGAATCCTTGGCCACTCTCTCGAAATATTTTATCTATCTGAAATTAGAGGAGTTATATTTGTCCCCTCCTACTAGAATATGATGTCCATGAACATGGGAGCCACATCTTCTTGGTTCATTGATGGGTCTCTAGCGCCTAGAAGAGTTCCCAGAGTTGGTCACCATATGCTTTGTAAATGAATGAATGAATTTATTTTTAATATAAATGTTTTTGAAAACCTTCCCGAAATTCTCTTTCTTGTGCTTAGTGTAGACCAGAGGTCAGCAAACTTTTTCTATAAGGTGTGAGATAGTAAATGTTCTAGATTTGGGGTGCCGAAATACCTCCCCTGACAACTACTCAGAAAGCAGCCGTAGCGAGTCTGTAGACATGGTTGTGACTGTGACCCGATAAAACTTTATTTACAAAAAGTAGTTGAGGGGAGGGATACCACAGTGATCTATGGGCTGCAGTTTGCCCTTCATACATGTAGAGTCCATTGGTTTTAACCTACACATTCTGCAGCGTTATAGAGTGTGGGACTTGAAGAGTAGCTATTTTAATCGGAAGCTCAGTTCAGCTGAGTTCCTAGTTACTACTAAGAACATGTGAACATCTATTCCTGTTATGTTAGAAGGGAATGTGTAGTGAAAATTATCCAAAGCATGATAAGAACATTATCAGAGACATCCCATATGTATGTGGTGAAATACATGTTAGAGAGTGTTGTAACAGAAAAGTTAGCTACTGATCTGGCATTGGCAGTGGAAATACCAGGAGATATACTGATAAGAATCAGAAGTTGAGAAAGTTTGTTTTGACTACCCTTGGCCAAGCTTAGCCAACATAGGATTAGTTTAGGCTAATGCAGCAAATTTAGGGAATGGATTGATCTGAAATTATGGAGCACTTTATGTACTTTCCTTCTGAAGGAGGAATAAACTCAAAGATACCTAAATGCCATCAAGCATACTTAGAAAACTTGCATCTGTCAAACATTTTGTATCAGGATTGACACAGTCTCTAATAAAACACCACCACGTGGCCGAGCAATTAGTCCCGTCTTCCCACACGGCTCCCCAGAGCAGGAACCAGCTGGGCAGTGGGAAGTGTCTCTGAACAGGCTCTTTCAGTTATTTAAAGGATCACAGATTCACAAATGATATGCCACATACTTTGCCTCTGGAGCTAGGTTTCTAGTTTTCTTCTTTGACTGAAAATGTTTATAAGAATGCAACCAAAGTTGACTCATATGCTCTAATTAGAGTATACAGATCTTGATGAAATTTCAAACAGTGTTTAAAACAGCATCATTATAAACCAGGAATGTTCATATAGATTTTTAGTTTGTTTTTAATTTTGGTAAAACGAAACAAAACAATCATACAGGATGTTAAGATTGATTTGCTAGGTCAGGCTGTCTGTTTATCAAGAGTCTATTTAGAATCATTCATTGAGTCTACTTAATTGCTGTGTCTTAAATGACTGTGGCCTTGAGGAAATCATTTAATCTCCTAAAGCCTCAGTATCTGTAAAATGAAGATGATCTCTCACTCTTTTATAATCTGGAGTGATTTTTAGTTGAGCACATAGGCTAGCTCCAGTGTTGCTGAAACTGAAAATATTAGTGAAGCTCATATATCCCTTTGAAGCTGTTAGAGTGCTTTTAGATATATATTTACAACTTGCTTCTCCTTCAGAACTAAATGATTGATTTGGAATGACTTGTGAGGATATAGTTGACAGGTTTGCAGAGTAGGATATTTGTTTTTTATGTTGAGATCTTTCCATCAGTAAGCACGAAAGCTATGTAGAGAGAAATAGTGGAAGCACAAGTATCTTTTAGATGATATATTTACAACTTGCTTCTCCTTCAGAACTAAATGATTGATTTGGAATGACTTGTGAGGATATAGTTGACAGGTTTGCAGAGTAGGATATTTGTTTTTTATGTTGAGATCTTTCCATCAGTAAGCATGAAAGCTATGTAGAGAGAAATAGTGGAAGCACAAGTAATTCGTGCATGTTCTTACCTAATGGCTCAGGTTCATTAGGTCCATGAGATGAGTGTCTTGGGTGTTGTCCTTTTTCAATTTTGTCCATTTGTCTTACGAGATGCCTTTATGACCTTGTGAATAAGAGAAAGCTCCAAGGAGCCCAGCAGCACCCGTGTCCACAGCTAGATGGCTGTCATAGCCCCACATAGAACCCAGAGCTTCTCAGGATGCCTCTCTACAGGGAGCAGGCAGCTGGTGTTTGAGGCCCCTTCCTTCTGTTCTGCTGAGATGTAACAGTTCTCTGAAGGCCCATTCATATTTCATCTGTTTCAAAAATTTCTGAGGTCATCCTAATTGGAAGTGCCCTTAAGATCCTCGGAATCTCTGAAATACTTAGTATCTCTTTTGTGGCAGTTATATCTAGTGCTGTGTATTTTGCTGTGTTCATGAGGCTCTCTTCTGTCAGACTATAAGCTTTGGAATGCCTGGAACCAAGTGTGGTTTCTCTCATTGTCTCCTATCCTATCCAGACAGTCATGGGTATAGTTTATCCTTCGCCTGTGTTCTCCATGCACATCTGCAGGGCAGCCTCTCCTTTTTATCTACTTGACTTCTAAAAGGCACAGAGGATGGCTTGTTCAATTTTGTATTCCTAATCCTTTTCATATAACCCCTGACAGATAGCTTCTTAATGGAAGAGGGAATAAAGCTGTAGTTGACTCAAGAAAACACTGAAATATTTACATTTGTATGATTTTTGCTGATCTAGACACCTCCTGGGTGTACAGTGTTTTAGCCTCTAAAACATCAAATGTTTTGGTGACACATAGTCATCTGTTTCACACATAATTTAAGTGATGTTTTTTCCATCAGAGCCTTTCAGTGAAAGCCTCAGACGACTCTTTCTGAGATGGTTGTAGGATGGGCAGGATGGCAGTGCAGAGTATTAGGGGAAAGGAAGCCCGAATTCCAGTCCCTTCTCTGCTGCTTAGGACTCTTGACTTTGTGGAGGTCCTGTTAATGCTCAAAGAAGTTTCTAAACTGTAAAGTAGATATAAAGATAATATATGATTGCCTATGCCTCTCTCTTCCTCTTTCAGGAAGAATTTGTTGGGAAATCAAATGATACTGTGCATATTACACACTTAGAAGACTGTAAATTACTAAGGGAATGTATTACATGTTATAAAGGAGAATTACAGCCTATGGTTTTAACACTTAAGATTTTTTGTGGTTCTATGAAATAAGTAATCCAACCTATAATGAGGACCATTGACTATTACCCAAGTAAGGGCCTCAAGGTCTTAACCTGTTCCACCCAAATCCTGCAAAAAGTAAGCCTACTAGGTTTTTTTTTCTTTTAATTTTAATTCACTTTATTCATCATAATTATGAATATGTCCATTTTTCAAGAGTGTAGTGTTGAAGATCAAGAAACCTCCCCAAAACAAGAAACAAAATACAAAGCAATTCTTCCCCCAGTCAGAAAAAGTTTTCCTCAAATCACCACTAATTTAATAATAGAAATTTCCAAATGTTAAGACATCAAGGATTATTACCCTGCAATGATAAAGCCTGAAGTGAGTGAAGTCGCTCAGTCGTGTCCAACTCTTTGCGACCCCATGGACTATAGCTCACCAGGCTCCTCCGTCCATGGGATTCTCCAGGCAAGAATACTGGAGTGGGTTACCATTTCCTCCTCCAGGGGATCTTCCCAACCCAGGGATCGAACCCAGGTCTCCTGCATTGCAGGCAGACGCTTTAAAAGTGAAAATACATTCATTATATCATGAGGGATAGTTTAGATATAAGAATAAAATATTGGAAAATATAAGTTGTTAATAGATTAATCAATCTAGAGAGACTGGGAGGAAAAGACAAGAGGGTCAGTGCAACTACTTCTGAAAATTCGATACTGCATATGTAATTAGGACAAGAAAAATAATTCATATACAGTAATATATGTGTATTATGTATTATAGATTAATACAATCAAGAGTATCTTAATAATATAAGTAAAATATCATGTAGTGATGCCTAATAGTTAAACACAGTTTCCTTATTGCCTTGATAGTTCTTTTTCTAGGTAGAAAGAGAGAGAGAGATAACTAAATGAATTTTCTGTCCAGTGCAGGACCTATATTTTACTTACACCCCTGGCCTTTTCCAGTTTCTGCAGTCTTTTCTTTCTCACTGTGTGCAACTGCTTTGATACCTTTCCCGTGACATTTTCTTTTGCAGGCTCAGTGGTGGAATTTTCATATTCGTTATACTTTTCTTAAATTTTGCCTCATGCTTTTTTTTTTTTTTCTCCTTTCCCTTGTTATATTCCTTCTCTGGCTTGCAGCTTCTCTCTCAGACTCTACTGCTAGCTACAGAGGTAGAGATGAATGGCTGAAATGGGGTTGTGGCCTATTTGAGAAAGGGAAATAGTGGTGGTGACTTCTGAATGTTCCCTGCCTAGCAATGATGATGACTTCTAAATTCTAGTAACTGTGTCTTTTCAGCACTGTATACTTTCCCAGTTTCAAGGAACAAGTCCCTCATAGACTTATTTAAGATTCCTAGAAAGTCATTCTTGCAAAATTTGTTTCTAAAATAGGAGCCCTTTGAGAAAAGAGGTGTTATATTAGTCATACTGATTTGTAAGCAGCAAATTCTTTGGAGCCTTTTCTAAATTGAGACAGTTGTGTTTGGATTTGTGACTTGTTAGGTTGACTATTAGGTTGACTCTTGGAAAACAGTAATGCTTGAAAGAGTTTGTGGTTTGAGGGGATGTTGTATGTAGAAAGAGAATAGGCTGACGCGAGACAGGGTTTAAACCCTTTCTGTTGTCTCCTAGTTTTCTGGATGTTCTTGGTATCTAAAACTGTGACACCTGCTTCCTAGCATGGCCATAAAAATGAGTTGAAATGATGCATGTTGATGTCTCACGTGATCTCTCACACTTTGGGGGCACTTAGTAATTGGCAGTTTCCATTTTATTTAGTCAAGTGGAGCAGGAATCTGTGTTCTTTGCATTGTTAAGGGACAGAAACCCCACTTAAATTGGCCTCAGGGAATAGGGCGGGGAGCTTCACTGAATTGTGCAAAAGGTCAAGGGATATTTGACTTGAGGCTCAGCTGGATCTAGTAGCTCAGTGATGCCATTAAACCCTCTTTCTCTCCCTAGGCCCCTCGTCCTGTTCTCTCATTTCTGCTTTTGTCTATGCTGCCTTTGTTCTTGGGCACTTTCTAACACATGGTGGAAAAAGCAGCTAGTGTAAATTCCAGGTATATGTGGTCCTTTTATCTTGTGATTCTAGGAAAGAGCAGTCCTCTCATCTACAGCATCCATCCATAAAAAGACCTTAAATTGCTCAAAAGGCGGAAAAATGTGCATCTAAAGTGGATCCTCTGGTTTACTTCCTCAGATGCTAGAACCGGAAGTGATCTTAAAGACTGTCATCCTACCTCTTTAAGGACTGACTAAGGCTCCAACAGGCTAAATAACCAGAGTCACAGTTACTTAAGGGGCAGTGCTGGGATTAGGCCTGGGTCTCACTTCTTACTAGTATCTGCCCCCTCACCCCCACCACCACCACACCTCAGCTATCTTCATAGTTTTTTTCAGGCAAAAATTTTAACATATTTCCTCCAGAACATTGTTTTCCTTATGACACAGCTCAAATAAAAACTTGGAGGTCAAGAACCGAATTGACTCCTTGCATCATCATATATCTAATAACGTTAATTAGTAGTAGCAGTATAGTATAATATCAGTAATAATCATGATAATAAAAATACATCTATAAGGACTTTCTGTGGCCAGACATTATTCTTTGTACTTACATATATAGTTACCTATTTAATTCAAGCATCTACCCTGCGGCCTGGCTACTACTATTATCTTTATTTTACAGTGAGCAAGCTGAGGCCCAGACATATAGGGTTTGGCTTAGAAATGTACATAGAAAGCACTCAGTAATTATTTGATGAATCCTTAAAGTTTCCAAAGCACTTTCACAGTCATTATCTAATGTGAGGATGGTTCAAGGTAGAGTTTCATCTTTAGGACATCGTGGCCTGAGAGCATCAGGAGCATGGCTGAGGTTAGAAAGAGTGAGTAGTACTCTTGTCATGTATGGATATGAGCATTGGACCATAAAGAAGACTGAGCACTGAAGAGCTGATGCTTTCAAATTTGCTGGAGAAGTCTCTTGAGAGTCCATTGGACAGCAAGATCAAACCAGTCAATCCTACAGGAAATCAGTCCTGAATATTCATTAGAAGGACTGATGGTGAAACTCCAATACTTTGGCCATCTGATGTGAAGAACTGACTCATTGGAAAAGACCTTGATGCTGAGTAAGATTGAAGGCAGAAGGAGAAGGGGACAGCAGAGGATGAGAAGGATCACTGACAATGGCATGAATTTGAGCAAACTCCAGGAGATAGTGAAGATCAGGGGAGCCTGATGTGCTATAATCCATAGAGTTAGAAAGGGTCAGAAATGACCTAGTGACTGAACAACAGCAATAAGTAGCAACTTGGGAACTGCTTTGATCCTGACCTTCTGACCCCATTGGTATCATCAGTCGATTTCTACAAAAGCACATCCTCCTGGTCAGTAGCTCTGGAAACTCTGAGGCAGCGTCTGGTTTTCTGTTTGCCCCCAGGCTGTCCATTTCCAGCATTCTTCCTTGCTCTGTGCGGATCCACATTTCTGTCTGGTATCAATTTCTCCCTGCCTGAAGGGCTTCTTTGAAGAGTATTGGCCTTTGTTCTGGCACACAGTTAAGTTCCTCTATGACCCTTTGAAGGTTGCTGTCAAGCTTTTTCCAGAGCAAGCTGAGCCTAGGACCTTTTTGGTGACTCTTCTTGGTGTTTTAGGTAGTCTGAGCTCTGTCTTGTGAGGCTGGTGGGAATGCAAATCATTCGCAGCCCTGTGTGGATCCTAGGTCCATGTGCAAAGCAGTCCTCAGCTGAAGCTTTGAGAGGACCCCTTGGCAGAGTTCCAGAGCTCTAGTTGTCTCGACCTCCCCCAACTTTGACTCTGCATCTCAGTAAGACCCCTGAACATGGCTTGGGTTTCCTCTTCCTGCACTACTGTCTGGAACAAGGTGGGGTGGGCTCACCTCACCAGGAATTTCATTTTCTCAGTTTGATGTATTTTTGTAGTTGTGGGTAGTGTGATTCCCATAGCAGTTAATCTTTCTTGGGGGAAGTGGAAGTCCAGGGTCTTATTAGAAGTTCTGAACCTTAGCCCTCCATGGGTAGCTCTTTGTCCCTTGTTCTTCAGGAACATACACATCACCCTCTACTTCCTACTCCCTCCTCTCCTGGGTGCTCCATAGTTCAGGAAACATGAAAGTTTCCAGTAAAAGTGAATTGCTATTTGAAGCAAGCAAAATATTTGTCCTGAAGATAGGCTGACAAACTGACCCCTCCCTCCACTCACTCCCCATCTGTCTTCTCTGAGCCAGAGTCTGAAATGTGGCAATGGCTTGAACAGCCAGGGGTCAGGTGCCAGTGGACCAGCTCTGCGAGGGCAAGGCCCACATCTGCTTTGTTCAAGCTCATATCCCAACCCACAACAAGGAACTGGGCACACCGTTGGCCCATGAATGAATGGATGAAAATGTACAAGTGATCACACATGCAGAATTGTGAATTTGGGGTTGGTGTGTACCTGTGTGGGGAGGGGGTGAGTCTTGACTGCTTG
>SJYC01106243.1:0-20743 GCA_006408675.1 Madoqua kirkii | reverse complement strand
TTTGTACTTACATATATAGTTACCTATTTAATTCAAGCATCTACCCTGCGGCCTGGCTACTACTATTATCTTTATTTTACAGTGAGCAAGCTGAGGCCCAGACATATAGGGTTTGGCTTAGAAATGTACATAGAAAGCACTCAGTAATTATTTGATGAATCCTTAAAGTTTCCAAAGCACTTTCACAGTCATTATCTAATGTGAGGATGGTTCAAGGTAGAGTTTCATCTTTAGGACATCGTGGCCTGAGAGCATCAGGAGCATGGCTGAGGTTAGAAAGAGTGAGTAGTACTCTTGTCATGTATGGATATGAGCATTGGACCATAAAGAAGACTGAGCACTGAAGAGCTGATGCTTTCAAATTGTGCTGGAGAAGTCTCTTGAGAGTCCATTGGACAGCAAGATCAAACCAGTCAATCCTACAGGAAATCAGTCCTGAATATTCATTAGAAGGACTGATGGTGAAACTCCAATACTTTGGCCATCTGATGTGAAGAACTGACTCATTGGAAAAGACCTTGATGCTGAGTAAGATTGAAGGCAGAAGGAGAAGGGGACAGCAGAGGATGAGAAGGATCACTGACAATGGCATGAATTTGAGCAAACTCCAGGAGATAGTGAAGATCAGGGGAGCCTGATGTGCTATAATCCATAGAGTTAGAAAGGGTCAGAAATGACCTAGTGACTGAACAACAGCAATAAGTAGCAACTTGGGAACTGCTTTGATCCTGACCTTCTGACCCCATTGGTATCATCAGTCGATTTCTACAAAAGCACATCCTCCTGGTCAGTAGCTCTGGAAACTCTGAGGCAGCGTCTGGTTTTCTGTTTGCCCCCAGGCTGTCCATTTCCAGCATTCTTCCTTGCTCTGTGCGGATCCACATTTCTGTCTGGTATCAATTTCTCCCTGCCTGAAGGGCTTCCTTTGAAGAGTATTGGCCTTTGTTCTGGCACACAGTTAAGTTCCTCTATGACCCTTTGAAGGTTGCTGTCAAGCTTTTTCCAGAGCAAGCTGAGCCTAGGACCTTTTTGGTGACTCTTCTTGGTGTTTTAGGTAGTCTGAGCTCTGTCTTGTGAGGCTGGTGGGAATGCAAATCATTCGCAGCCCTGTGTGGATCCTAGGTCCATGTGCAAAGCAGTCCTCAGCTGAAGCTTTGAGAGGACCCCTTGGCAGAGTTCCAGAGCTCTAGTTGTCTCGACCTCCCCCAACTTTGACTCTGCATCTCAGTAAGACCCCTGAACATGGCTTGGGTTTCCTCTTCCTGCACTACTGTCTGGAACAAGGTGGGGTGGGCTCACCTCACCAGGAATTTCATTTTCTCAGTTTGATGTATTTTTGTAGTTGTGGGTAGTGTGATTCCCATAGCAGTTAATCTTTCTTGGGGGAAGTGGAAGTCCAGGGTCTTATTAGAAGTTCTGAACCTTAGCCCTCCATGGGTAGCTCTTTGTCCCTTGTTCTTCAGGAACATACACATCACCCTCTACTTCCTACTCCCTCCTCTCCTGGGTGCTCCATAGTTCAGGAAACATGAAAGTTTCCAGTAAAAGTGAATTGCTATTTGAAGCAAGCAAAATATTTGTCCTGAAGATAGGCTGACAAACTGACCCCTCCCTCCACTCACTCCCCATCTGTCTTCTCTGAGCCAGAGTCTGAAATGTGGCAATGGCTTGAACAGCCAGGGGTCAGGTGCCAGTGGACCAGCTCTGCGAGGGCAAGGCCCACATCTGCTTTGTTCAAGCTCATATCCCAACCCACAACAAGGAACTGGGCACACCGTTGGCCCATGAATGAATGGATGAAAATGTACAAGTGATCACACATGCAGAATTGTGAATTTGGGGTTGGTGTGTACCTGTGTGGGGAGGGGGTGAGTCTTGACTGCTTGTGAATTGTGTATGAGGCAAAACCAGTTTAACGTGTGTGTGTGTGTGTGTGTGTGTGTGTGTGTAGGTTGATTATCTATGCGCATCTCTGCCCTATGACTTTTCCAGTATGAGCAGGTATGGTTGTTAACCAGCATGTTTTTCCACAGATGAGTTGGTTCTTCCCTTACACTTGCCACCACCCAGTGAGGTGGGGCGGTGGAAGGGGAGGAACCACGGAGGAGCCAGTAGCCAGGTTAGCAAGAACACTGGCCACAGCTCTGGTTACTGCTGATGAGTAGGAGGGAGATCTAACAAAATCAGACTGTCTGGGTGGATTATTTTCACGGAATGGAGAGTGTAAGGTAAGGTAAGTGATGATTTTAGAAGGAAAAAAAGACACTGAGTGTAGGGGAAAAGTGACGGCATATGTGCAGCAATCATGTGTAGTAAGGGCTGAACGTTTTTCTGTCATGTCTTCAAGTGTATTGAATGCTCCCTTGAAATGTGAAGCCTAACTTTCTGGACTATTTTTAGATCTCTTTTGGTATTGTACTGCCTCCTGTTTTCTTGCCTGGGAAGTCCAATGGACAGAGGGACCTGGCGGGCTTACAGTCTATGGGATCTCAAGGGAATTGGACTCGACTTAGCACTAAATACCAACAACCTCTTGTTTTGGCATCAATTTTCTTATCTTTCTTTAAAAACTTACCAATGTTTGCCTTCATCTTTTGAGGATTGGCTATTGTGCTTCCACTGGTGGCTTTTTGTAATTTATTCTTTCCATTACTGTATTTGCTTGCTTATTTAAGGTTGGTCAGAAGCCATGAATGTAACAGGATACACTGTACTGCTCTTTCGATAGTTTTAGAACTGAGCTTTAGGAGGTGGGGTTTTGGATTACTAAGCAAATTCTTTCCGTTTGGGTCAAACTTGCCAATAAATACCTAACAAAAAATTCCTTAATTAGACACTTCTAGTTTTTTATATAATGTTTCTGGACCTGCTGTCTAGGGAGTATATGTTCTAAAGATAAAGGTAGCAATATTTATTTTTGTAGCAAAAAAAAAAATACAGAAAATCCTTAAGATTATAAAAAATCTTTAAGAATAGTCTCAATTATACAATTTTGGTAAAAGTGAATAGCTATGCATTCTGTTGCTATGGTGATGAGATAGTCTTCTCTTTGATAGTTTCCCCTTCACTCCCCCCACCATTCTAAATTAATTATAAGTTTAAAGGAAAAAAAGCCATTGTTCATATTGATGTTTTACAGTTGAACAGATTGTTTTCATTTGGAGAACTAACAATTGTAGGGGTGGGTGTGGTAAAGTGAAAAAGTGCAGAAATGAAAGCATTCTGTGAGCCAGGGCCAGAGCATAGATATTCATTGACAATGAGCTGTGGTCCCAAACAATAGAATGGGAAAGACTAGAGATCTCTTCAAGAAAATTGGAGATACCAAGGGAACATTTCATGCAAAGATGGGCACAAAAAAGGACAGGAATGATATGGACCTAACAGAAGCAGAAGATATTAAGAAGAGGTGGCAAGATTACACAGAACTATATAAAAAAGATCCTCATGACCCAGATAACCACAATGGTGTGGTCACTCACCCAGAGCCAGGCATTCTGGGATGCAAAGTCAAATGGGCCTTAGGAAGCATCACTACAAACAAAGCTAGCGGAGGTGAGCTATCTCAAATCCTAAAAGATGATGCTGTGAAAGTGCTTCACTCAATATGCCAGCAAATTTGAAAACTCAGCAGTGGCCACAGGACTGGAAAAGGTCCGTTTTCATTCCAATTCCAAAGAAAAGCAACGCCAAATAATGTTCAAATTACTGCACAATTGCACTCATCTCACACACTAGTGAAGTAATGCTCAAAATTCTCTAAGCCAGGCTTCAACAATACGTGAACTATGAATTTCCAGATGTTCAAGCTGGTTTTAGAAAAGGCAGAGGAACCAGAGATCAAATTGCCAACAAACGTTGGATCATTGAAAAAGAGAAAGAGCTCCAGAAAAACATCTATTTCTGCTTTATTGACTATGCCAAAGCCTCTGACTGTGTGGATCCCAATAAACTGTGAAAAATTCTGAAAGAGATGGGAATACCAGACCACTTAACCTGCCTCCTGAGAAATCTGTATGCAGGTCAGGAAGCAACAGAACTGGACATGGAACAACAGACGGGTTTCAAATAGGAAAAGGAGTACGTCAGGCTGTATATTGTCACCCTGCTTATTTAACTTGTATGCAGAGTACATCATGAGAAACGCTGGACTGGAAGAAACACAAGCTGGAATCAAGATTGTCGGGAAAAATATCAATAACCTCAGAGATGCAGATGACACCACCCTTATGGCAGAAAGTGAAGAAGAACTAAAGAGCCTCTTGATGAAAGTGAAAGAGGAAAGCGAAAAAGTTGGCTTAAAGCTCAACATTCAGAAAACGAAGATCATGGCATCTGGTCCCATCACTTCATGGCAAATAGATGGAGAAACAGTGGCAAGAATGACAAACTTTATTTTTCTGGGCTCCAAAGTCCCTGCAGATGGTGACTGCAGTCATGAAATTAAAAGACACCTGCTCCTTGGATGAAAAGTTATGACCACCTAGATAGCATATTAAAAAGCAGAGACATTACTTTGCCAACAAAGGTTTATCTAGTGAAAGCTATGGTTTTTCCAGTAGTCATGCATGTGTGTGAGAGTTGGACTATAAAGAAAGCTGAGCACCGAAGCACTGATGTTTTTGAACTGTGGTGTTGGAGAAGACTCTTGGGAGTCCCTTGAATGGCAAGGAGATCAAATGAGTGCATCCTGAAGGAAATCAGTCCTCAATATTCATTGAAAGGACTAATGCTGAAGCTGAAACTCCAGTATTTTGGCCACCTGATGCGAAGAACTGACTCATTTGAAAAGACCCTGATGCTGGGCAAGATTGAAGGCAGGAGAAGGGGACAAAAGAGGATGAGATGGTTGGATGGCATCACTGACTCGATGGATGTGAGTTTGAACAAGCTCTGGGAGTTGGTGATGGACAGGGTAGCCTGGTGTTCTGCAGTCTATGGGGTTGCAGAGTCGGACATGACTGAGTGACTGAACTGAACTGTGGTCCCAGAAGGACAAAAAGAGGCACTTGAGGACTCCTGGCTTATCTCTTTGATTAACCAAGATAATGAATGAATGTAAAGGGCATTGAAAGTGCTTGGCATGTTAAAGAGGGTTGATAACTGAGAGTTATTTAATATTTAAATAGACTGGTTACAAATATTGCTAAACTTTCAGAAACAGCTGGATAATCAAGGCGAAAATATAGTCCAAGTCCATGCTAAAATAAATAAATAAAATAGAAGGAACTAAATGCAAGGGCTTCCCTGATAAAGAATCTGCCTGCAATGCGGGAGACCTGGGTTCGATTCTTGGGTTGGGAGGATCCCCTGGAAAAGCAAATGGCTGCCCACTCCAGTATTTTGGCCTGGACAATTCCATGGACGTCCATGGGGTCACAAAGAGTCAGACACGACTGAGTGATTTTCACTTTCACTTTTCAAATACAAGTAAGCCCTCTTCTCCAATCTTCCTTTTATTCTTCAAAGAGCTATTCTTCATTTGGGCTTTTGTATCTGCTATTTTATCATGTGCATCTGTCTACAATGTGAGAGAACTGGGTTCGATCCCTGGGTCGGGAAGTTCCCTGGAGAAAGAAACGGAAACCCACTCCAGTACTCTTGCCTAGAAAATGCGATGGACAGAGGAGCCTGGCGTCCATGGGGTTGCAAAGAGTTGAACACGACTGAGCGACTTCACTTTCACTCACTATAGTTATTATGCAAATTGGACTTTTTATTTAATATATTTTATACCTCTGAACATCAGAAAGATGGCTCATTCTTCTTAATGGCTGTGATGTATTTCATTACATTGAGAGGTACTCTAAATCTTTTAACCAGTCTTTTAGGGATAGCTTCCCATATTTAACCATATATGTCTTTTGGCTGCTTAGTATTGTTTTACAGATTATGAAGTCCAGATATTAACCTCAGTCCAACTACTCCAGGCTTGGTGCTTGAGAAGAAGTAACAATTTAAAACAGAGCTCTTCTTGTTATTTCATTGAGAACAAATTTTGCAAGAGAAGCAATCTCTTTAGTGTCAAGTCTTCTTAAATTACCCAATAAAACAATTACTACTTTCCCCTAATTATGTAGAAAATTACAGAGCTGGGTGGCGGGACCATATTGGATAGTATCAACTTCCTTCCGACTTTCCTTTGGATGATGATAGGAGAACTTTTTTTTTGTCCTGGGTTTAAATTAGAAGTGTGGTCATCCATGTATAGTAACTAATGATGAAAATTTAATAAGGATCCTTCCTCACTATTTGTTTGACTTCTACAGTTTCAGAATTGTTTATTTGGCTATGTGTATAACTTCCCAAGGATATTTATCACACAGAGAGAAATCACCAATAAGAAGACACACTCTACTGTAGCTGCTGGTAATTTCTATTTGGGTTGACTTTTAGCTTTGTTTTAATGAAAAGAAATGATATGTATTTATCAGTTCACTCACCAACATATGTGCTCTTGTGTCCTTGGTATATTCCCACTTAGCTCTCACTTTACCTTTTCCCTCATCCTCAAGGTCTCTTTTCATTGCTTTGTGTACAGGTTAGACTGTTTTGAAGTGCATATTGAAAGGAAAACACTGTTTTTCTGAGAGCGTGTACCTTGTCTTCGTACTTCTTCAAGGCTCTGCTTTTGGATGGTTTCTTAGCACCCAGAAATGGCATCATTATCCAGTTCTCTCAGGCCAGCTGAGATTTCTGGAAGTGACTTGAGACTCAGTTGCCAGAGCAGCCTATTAACAGGTATCAGAATAAGCGTCTCTTGTCTTTGCTATTTTCCTAAAGCTTGATAGGCATGTCATATTGACTGATGCTGATTTGTTTGGACCTTGTCGTCATTGTCTATGAGCTGTGCATGCTTACATTTTAGTGTCTTCTAATGACTTCAGAAAAATCCATTTACTTTCACTTTTACAGTAGGCATTTGCTTCCAAAGTAATGGTAACTTTATTTCCCTGGGAATGATACTAATATACTGGTAATCATTTTGCTGTTCTTGAGAATGATTTATTTTCTTCCCAGCTGTTTGCAATGAATAATATTTAGTGATATTTGGAGAACTCAGGTTTCAATGACATAAACTTTTGAAAAGTGTGACCAGGAAATAGAATCTTATAGGACTGTTGTCAGAATACAGACCTCAGTTTCATAACATTCCTTGATAAAATCTTAATGTGGTCCTGGAAAGACCGTCTCTTGCCTTATACATTCATATAGTCACCATGCTTTCATTTGGTTCTACAAGCAGTGTGATTCCATTTTTTATTGATCGATAAGGAGGACCCCAGCCATTTCACTTTTTAAAAGTGGAACCTCAGAAACATGTCCTTGAGAGAATATTTCCAAAAACCAACTTTAAAGTTGTTGTAGCCAAATATTCAGCACCCAAGTAAATATGGACTATGTATACCTTTTCAAAGTACCTAAAAGTAGAAAAGAATTTTGAAAATTGTACTGAATTTATTAACTTAAAAATTTAAAGTATATTTGATTGCATCTTAAAAACATACCAAGTACTAAGTTTTCTTCCTTCTGAAGTCTTCTGACTCTATTTGTGATACCTTGTGATTTCCAATCTGCAATAGAAGTATAATTGAAACAGAGGCAAATAAAAGGAACAAATAATAGAACTTCTCACCCTCTCTTCTAACCAGCCCTATGACCAAATGAAATTTCAACATAATGACTTTAGTGAACCAGAAATTCTCCAGTTTCCTTTTGCAGTCTGCTGAACTGATAGGAAAAAAAAACTTTTTTTAAAATTTGTAACGTTGTTATTCCTATAGCTGGTGCTTGCAGGCTTGGGAATATTCTTCTTCTGTGTGTTCATGAAAGTTGCATCTAGCATTACATTGACATTTTCAGATTTTTTGGCTGACATAGAACGACTCCAAATTAATATAATGTTGACAATGAAGCTGTCTCATTTTGGAGCATGGGTTGAAGGTATGCAGAAAGCAAGCTGTAATTTTTAATAAAAGAATAGGTATAACTGTTAACAAGTTATTCAGGTCTATACTTAAAATTTTGATGGAGTTTTATTGAGAAGTCTTGCAGACTTTCTACTTTTAATAGAAAACTTAAATTTGCATGATGCATTTATGAGTTCATTATCCACATGACACTATTCCAGTAGGCTCCTCCTAACTTAGACACATGTGAAAGTAATAGCCATCATTTATTGAGCATCTTCTATATGCCATGCATTTGGCTAAATACTTCAGCGACGTTGAGATTAATACTTCCAATTCTGGAAGCATTTCTATGCATGCACATATGTTGAGTTAGAGGGGTATGTGTGTGTGTATGTGTGCTTATGTGTAGCCACAAATGCAGTTTTGACATAAATGGTGATGTATGTGTATTATTCAACTTAATTTCTTTTTTCCCCACTCTGAATAAGTTAGATATTTTCCTGTCAGTATCTGTGGACCTAGCAAATTCTTTGAAAGCAGGCATAGGATTCTATAATGTGTGTGTTAGTTGCTCAGTTATGTCCAACTCTTTGTGACCCCACGGTCTGTCCATGGAATTCTCTAGGCAAGAATACTGGTGTGGGTTGCCATTTCCTTCTCCAGGGCTCTTCCTTACCCAGGGACCAAACCAGGTCTCCTGCATTGCAGGCAGATTCTTCGCTGTTTGAGCTACAAGGGAAGCAGATTCTATAATACTAGTTCTCAAAATTGCCTGCATGTTGGAATCACCTGTGAAATTTGAAAAATTACCCAAGCCCCCAGTGCTGGAGTTTCATATGATTGGTATAGTAGAGAGCCTGGGTATCAGAACCAGTGATTTATATTGTGGATGCTCCATCATTTATTGAAGTAATCCCCCTTTGAAGGACATTAGATATTCTCTATTACAAGTAATGAACCCTGTTTTCTTTCTGTCATAATGTTATAGTGAGCATACTTGTTAATATTTCTCTGTGTCGTGTGTAAGTATGTTGGTAGGTTAATTCCTACATGTGGAATCTAGGTGCAGTGCTGCAGTCCATGGGGTCACAAAGAGTTGGAAGTGACCGAGCAGCTGAACTGAAGTGAACTGATGGAATCTCGGACTTCTTAGTTGTGAATCAATTGGCAAGTGTGTTAGAAACAACAATAGATGTAGCCAGATCGTGATACAATTGATTTTCCCTCTTCTCTGATGATTAGATGGCCCATTGTTGGGCAGAGAGTTTTTTTGTTGCCCCTCTCCCCCCTTTTTTTAAACCGGTCTTCTCCCTCACCTGCCTTGTTCCCACCCCAGTTATAAAAAAATGTTTGTTCTGATTTTGGAAGGTTGTACATCTAAGTGCTTTTGGAGGTTCCTATCATGAAGGGAGACTGGGGAAATCTGTGTCAAAGCTGTTTTTCTCTAGGTGTTTTGAGTACTGTGTCTTTGGACATTAGTTTCATAGGCTGACATGAAATTCCTGCCTTTACTTCTCATCGTTAGAAGCATGCGTGTCTTTCAAAGGGCTGGGCAGTTCTGATTTAAGAACACCACTCACCAGAGCCAGGCTTCCCTGGTGGCTCAGATGGTAAGGAATCTGCCTGCAGTGCAGGAGACCCAGGTTCTTTCCCTGGGTCGGGAAGATCCCCTGGAAAAGGAAATGGCAACCCACTCCAGTGTTCTTGCCTGGGAAATCCCATGGATGGAGAAGCCTGGCGGACTATATACAGCCCAGGGGGTTCCAAACAATTGGACGTGATTGAGTGACTAAACCACACACACACACACACACCCACACACACACACACACACACACACCCACACCCACCCACCTCCTTTACTACCTCTTTCTACACTTGAACTTGCCTTCCATGGAAGATTTTACAATCATCTTTCCATAAACCTCTCTTGAAGAATTATTATGTAAAATTTATAGGTAGAATTTTTATGAAGGGTAGGGTACTTCTTTAGAAGGGAGTTTCAGTTTTCGTAATGCGATTCCATCATCTGATTCATTGTTTCTGGGTGGCTGCTGTCTCCTCACCATGAGCAGGACTTATGAGGAAGAGCCTGAGCTTAGGTGTGGTGCTGGCCTGGCCCCAAATGAGCCCCTCAGAGGAGCAGGGGTGTGGAGAGACTCAACATCTGTCTAGTAAACAGCTTACCACACTGTAATTTGGAACCCAAGAATCACAGTGTACTTAGCTTTCCATAAACATTTTTCACACCTATAATGGCAAACTGTGGCTGTGTTCACGCTTGTTCAGAATGTTCTTTTTGAGACAACACTGGGAAAGCCAGTGGCCCCAGGTGCTTGCAGTAGATTTTCTACCTTGGTGACCGGTTCACAATGACTTATCTGGGCGGACAGGCTGCCTTCAGATGTCGCAAGTAGAACAATAAATAGATGAGATCAGTGACTGAAGAAAATGTGAAGAGGAATCAGGTCAGTGTTGTAAATGTCAGCGTCGTTGCAGTGACTCAGCTGGCTGTGCTGTGTGGTAACTTTTGTGTACGTGGTTAGATTGAAATATTAAACCTGTTGAGTGCTTCAGAATATACAAGAGGGCCAATTTTTTTAATGCCTTTTCTATGCAGCCCCCAAACCCTCAGAGACTTTCCTACAATTTGCAGATAAGCTGACTAACCTGCAGAGCTCTTGATTTAGTGGTGACAACTACCCTATAGAGATTAAATCCATCTCATTCCAGGAATTTGTTCTGCTGATACACACAGGAATGTCAGGGAGAGGAATCTGGTTAACATATTTCCACCAAACAGTAGCTAACAAATATAAACTCACCTTCCAACTTTTTAATGTAGTTCTCACTTCCTTTTGTGATGTCCATTTAAAATCCATCAAACGTTTATAGACGGCTTCAGGATGCTGAAGTCTTTTTTAAAGTCATTCACCAAAAAAAGTGTTTGAGCTGGTATCTGAACCCAGGTCGTGATTCCACAGCTGCCTGTCATATTGTATCTGCTCATCTGTTTTCTCCTAACTCAAAAGCTACGTTTACTGTGAAAAAGATGAGAGTTTCTTAATAGTTACCAGAGAGTAAGGCTAATTTTAAGTAAGAACTTTTGTTCTGCATGGTGTTTTGTTTTATTTCCTCTTGTTGCACTTGTGATCTTAGCATAAAAGTAGTTAGAAGAACATGAAAAGACGAAATGTAATCAGTGAGTTTTCAAATTTGCTTCAGGAAACATGAAAACATGTAAACCCTTGAGGTGAGTTTTTATTTAATTTTTAGTCCAGAGACCTGTAGTTTCCCTACGATGCCAAGAGATGTTATTTTCCATGGAGGCTTATATAGAAATAAAAATTATGCTCATACTTGGCCTTGATGGTAAAATGAAGTTTGAGAGGGAGTGAGATTGAACAGCGTCTGGTTTGGGGCTATGAGGGTCAGTAGCAATCGTCACTTTTCCAGAGGACCACATCTTATAGCTTCAATGGGGAAAAGGACTTAACATTACTGGGAGGATGTGTCATGAATTCTTGGCTTAGAGTACCTCTAGTTTATCCTCTCTAAATCACATAAAACTTTGCTTGAAGATTTGGAAAACATAATTGTTCAAACCAAGTGCAGTTGATCCTCAACACAGGTTTGAACTGCGCAGATCCACTTGTCCATGGAGTTGTTTCAGCAGTAAATACTACAGTGTTAGATGATCTGCAGTTAGTTGGATGCTTGTGTGTAGAACCGTGGATGCAGGGGGAGCCGAGCATACAGAGGGCCGACTGTAAATAACACTCGGAATTTCGACAGTGTGGAGGATCAGAGCTCCTCACCCCTTCGTTGTCCAAGAGTCAACTGTATATATCTATCCACCCTCTTCTCTCTCAAAATTTACTGGAATTATTTCAATTGTTTCCAAAAATGCCTAGTACTGTTGTTCTTTTAGGATAGTGTCTTTTTAATGTCATTTGATTTTCTGTGTAGATGGCACCAAAGGGCTGGCTACTTGTTTGAGAAAGTCTGAAACCATAACTACCTAAAGTATGGTCATTTCAATGGGGAGACACGTTAAGAGGTTCTTTACTGACCTGTGGGTCTTCCCTGGTGGCTCAGCAGTAAAGAAACCACCTGCCAATGCAGGAGATGCTGGTTCAATCCTTAGGTCAGAAAGATCCCCTGGAGAAGGAAATGGCAACCGACTCCAGTATTCTTGCCTGGGAAATTCCATGAACAGAGGAGCCTGGCGGGCTATAGTCCATGGGGTCCCAAAGAGTTGGACATGACTGAGCAACTAAATAACAAGATTGACCTGTAGTGGTGAGCACTCTGACCTTTGGGGATTATTTCAATTGGATCAGCAGAGGACCAGAGCATATAGACAACAGGTGATTGCTGGTGTCTTGAAATGCACAAGTACTCTTTTCTGGTGACAGTGATAGCTTACTGTGATACTGTTGCTAAAAGAGCTGCTAGGTGATTTAGGAAAGCTGCATTCCTTTACATATTCGCTGAAAGCAAAACTTGGCCTCATGGAATAGTAGAGAGCTTTGATGTGATAAAGCTGGCTGTTGAGTTGTAGCTTCTTGTGTATAACCTCTACATTTAAATTTGTCTTTATAGACTCTAAGTGGGTCCCTGAGAGGCAGGGAGATAGAAACTGAAGGGTGGAAAATGATTTGCATTTCTTACAGCTTGGATTTAAATTTGTTTATTGACTCTGCTCACAGACTAGCAACAGGTCAGCAGGCCCATGGGCACAGGCCCTCCACCGAGGCTGTGCTCTGTTTGATGGGGAGCTCTTATGACACTTGGTTTGGCTCCTCTCCCAGATGATCTAGACGAGATGTCCTGGCTTCCAGACTAGTTTCTGTCACGTGACCAACACAAACTTCCTAGCTCGAGATATGTGTTATATGGGCTTTAGGGATTTATGCTGTAACCCGTGGTTAAAGTATTGAGTCATGACAGAGTAGTTACTGCCAGCTTTTCAGGGTGAAGACCTGGAGGTCCTTCCCTTTGCTCTTTACACGAGGAGGGGTGGTTTTCTGGCAGGAGTCCATGGCTTGGGCCTGGAATAAGGCTGTTAATTATGTGCTGGTTGAAGCTTGATCTGGCTTGAGGGTGTGCATGGACTTCACTTGGGTTCCTTCCTCCCTTATCTCGGGAGGAAGTAGGTAGGGAAGGAAGGGGACTGGTTCTGGCTTCCACTTTGCAATTACTACCGCCCCCTGCCCCAGCCCCCGACCCCAACACCTACGCTGATGCAGGCAAACAGAGGAGGGAATGTGCTGCCTTCTGCTGCCCTGCTTACCCAGTGGACAGGAAGGATTTTCAGGGTCCCTGTGCCTTATTTGAATGTTTAGATTTTGGTTGCTCCATCCATGATGGGGTACCCTCATGTTCTTCTCTTTTCTCAGAAAAGTCACTAGGTTGAGAGGACTGACTGCTGGGTGAATTTCCAGGAGCCATCCAAGAAGTGGCCTATTAGAACAGCCTTTTGGGACCAAGTGTGTGGGAAGGGCTGTCCCTCCACTGGACACACTAGAAACACCCTTTCCGTTTCCTGGTGCAGAGGATGTTGAAACTTACAGGGAAAACACATTCTCTTTCAAAGGTTTCTTCTACAACCTTTAGGCTGCCTCTCATTATTTTTTAAAGCTCCAAATAGTACTTGGCATCTGATGTTCTTGGGAAATGAAACCAGACATGAGGAATGTGGAGGGGAGAGAGATGGCCAAGGGAAGAAGCAAGGCCATTTTTCCCTTTCACATTCTTGTTGATAAGAGAATTTGGGTTAGTATTAACATGTTGCTGAAACCCAAGTCATATGTTAGAGCCCTCTGCAAAATGTGAGGTAAACTGCAGCTCTGAAAATAATAGGTTCGATGATTTAAACTGAGGGTTTTCTTAACTTTTCTCTTTAAAATGCTCTTGGGGCATAATTTCTTCTTTTCTTGTCCTTCTTTTTATGCCTGTGACATTGTTTCTGAAATTCCAGAAACCATTTGTAATAAACAATGACAATATTTTATTGAGGAAAGACTAATTGGAGAATTATATGTGAAATACTGTCCCTCTTGATTAAAATAATAGACATGGGGCTCAAAAACATAGTCCCCACTGCACTTCATGTGTGGATGCAGACACTCTCAACTGTTTAACCAAGTTGATGGAAGACAGGCGCTCACCATCTCCTTTTTTCCCTTCCTTGAGCAAGTAAGCTATTTCCCTAGTAACCACTTTGATTAGAGGAAAACGTTGGTAACTTAGCCAGTGGTAACCTCAGCCATCTTATAAATGTGTGGCACGTGTCCTGATGAGCCAGTTAGAATGGTGTATGAAAGTGTGAAAGTATTGGTTGCTCGTGGACTGCAGTTCACCAGGCTCCTTTGTCCATGGAATTCTTTAGGCAAAAATACTGCAGTGGGTTGCCATTTCCTTCTCCAGGGGATCTTCCCGACCCAGAGATTGAACCCACGTCTCCCATACTGCAGGCAGATTCTTTACCACCTGAGCCACCGGGGAAGCCCAGAATGATGTATGTAACAGTGTAAATCTATTTGTCAACATGACCTTCCAGTTTCCCCCACATGTTGGGTACTATTCACGTGCAGCTCTGTGGAAAACAAACTTTCCATGTTACGTATGTATTGTGACTTGGCATTATCAAAGGAAAACTCCTGAAGGAGGTTTTCTTGTGGACTGCTTTTGATCTCTAGTGGTTTTGTTTTTTTCAGTCACATAATCATCAACATTCCTGAAAATTTGGCCTCATTTTTTGTCTGTTATCACATGGAGAGTTTTGTTTGTTTTGGTGAAGAATAGTACAAATGACTCTGAGCTAGGCCACAGATGGATTGCATTTCTGATTCTTTGCTAAGCAAAATGCACCTGCTCCAGAATCTTAAGTAGCTTTTTAATTGCTTCCTTGTGCATGGCATAGCAATAGTCATCTGTAATGTTATAGATGGATTGCACATTGGATGTCCCAGAAGTGCCCTCTTGCCCTCTGCAGCAGTGCCAGAAGCTAAGATGAGAAGATGTGTTCTGGTTGAGGGCCCAGCTGAAATGGTGGAATTAGTCCTTTCCCTCAGGCTGATCTGATTAAAAGGGGGCCAAGATGTACAAACACAGGTCCCTGGTTTCATTAACTGCACATTTTCTCTTCAGTAGACAGAAAGACCAACTTCACTGCTCTCTAAATGTCCCAACTAAGTGTGGCCTCCCTGATCTCTGAGAGTTTTTCATCTATTTCTTGAACACCTCACGATAAGTCTGGCCTGTTGAGGAGGTTCATGTATGAGAGCTGAGTAAGTGCCTACATCTTTGGTGAAGTGTTCACTGAAAGTAAGGAGTGTGGAAAATGTCTATAAGATTCTATCAGCAAGTCTGTTTCCAGTGGAGCTTACTTGAGGATGGGGAGAAAAACCAAGTACCAGCTAGTTCAGCCAGAGAGAAATTTCTTACCTGAAGGAAGCTGTAAACACCTCTCCCCAAGGATGAAGTCTGTTTGTGGGGCTACTGTCAGCATAAAAAGTCTTGACAAGTAGCTAAAAAGCACTTGGTGATCTGATTGCCTTCAAATACTTTGGCAGTGGTGAAAAGCAGATCTAGAGGCAACTGTGGGAAGAACACCCAGTCGCACCCTACTGAAGTTCAGAGATGAGACCATCTGTTCACTTAGGCATTTGTGCTTTTGCATTTGACAAACATTGCAAATATACTCTGTGCCAGGGACTGAATGAAACTCGGTCCCTGTCTTAGGATCTCATAGTTTCATGGGGGAAACAGACATGAATTTTTTTTTAAAAGCAACAACAGAAAAAGACTCACCTATGTATATGATGCTGAGGTTGTGTAAAGAAATGTGTGATCGCCTCTGGGACATTTAAGACTCATAAAATTAGCAGTACTGGATTAGGTCCTGACTGTTAAGTGGAGTATAGGTAAAGAAGGAAGAGAACACCTAGGCTAATGGGACTGTGGAGATGGGCTTGCAGGTGAAACTGCTGCTGTGGACAGTGGGCTGGGCGTGGGGTGCACAGCGTTCAGAGTGTGGGAGGAGAGGCAGAAATAGAGGAGGCAATGGCAGGCCATGGAGGGTCCTGTGGTCCAGCCCAGGAAGTTGAACCACATCCAGGAGACACTGCAGAGCTCAATGACAAGTCAGATTTATGATGTGCTGAGAATAAATCCCAGACCCCTGACTCCGCTGTGCGAAGCCCTGGGGTCTGGGCCCCTGCCCCCTGCAGCCTAGACTCTCTCAACGGCACTCCTGTTACCCACTATGCTCCAGCCCCACTTATCTTCCTTCCTGACTCAAATGTGCCAAGGTCTCCACCTGCCCTGGGTATCTGCTCACACTCTTGCATCCTGGAGTCCTCTTTCCTGACACATTACAGAGCTGGTCCCATTTATCCGTCAGGCCTCAGTTTAAATGTCCCCTGTCAGATCACAGTTGCTAAAGTAGCTGTCCCCTCCCACTAACACCATCACCACCATTTTCTTTCATTTTCTTCTGGCATCCCCTATAATACTAATCAAAATTAGTAATTATGTTTTATTTCACTTGATTTCCGCCCCCCCCCCCTGCTTTCTTCAAATCAAATAAGCTCCCTAAAGGCATTTTCTCTTACGTTCATCCCCCCTTTTTTTTTTCCACAAAGGAGCCAGCATAAAAACTTGGTCTTTGGGCTTTACTGAGACTTTTAAACACAAACACCTATCAAAGGCAGTATTTGTCCTTATTAAAATGACTTCAACTAGGTCCTTAGCTGTAATAGGCTCTATATCTTATTACTCATCTTAGAAACTAGCCAAGACTCTTTAATATTCTTTTGTTTATAGAACTGTAGGCATTTTGTTTTTTAACTTGAAAAATGCTTTGGACTGACTTTTTTTAGATCTTAATGTTTCCTCTGTGCCCCTCTTCATTATTGCCAGAGTGTAGTATTGACATAATTTCGGTTTAGGTGAAACAACTTGTAAAATGCTAAAGTAAAGTAACTGCCCTCTTTATTCATTTCTCAAATACAGTGGTTGCCCTCCTACCCATGTGAGGCGCAGCACACACCATGGGCACTTTCCCCTATGGAGCTGACTTTTCAGTGGGGAAAGAAAGACCGACCCAGACTACAAATTACCTTACCTGTTGACTGTCCATCGTGGAGATCTCAAAATGCTAACAGGGCCAAGATTGTGTTCAAATGGGTAGGTTGGCAAGACTGCCTGCCAGTAAACTTGAGGGCTGAGCCTGGTCCTGTGGCCCTTCATGAGTTGGTCTTCACCTGCTTTTGTTTCTTAACCTTGTCTCTGAATAGCCTGAACACTGCCTCCCACAGTCCCTCATACACACTTGTGTATAGTCAGACCTGGATAGGAGCCTCCGAACAGTCTTCAGTTTATGGACTGGGAGTGGTAGGGTATGTAAGACACTTGAATGGGATGTGATTCCTACGTTAAAGACACACACAAGAGACAAACATAAACACTAACAGTTTAATAAGTCTTATTTCCCATCTCCTGGTGTACATCAGTGCCATTGCTGCCTACCCATGCTGGTTAACAAAGTGCAAGAATTGCACACTTTGAGAGAGTTCAGTTCAGTCACTAGTCGTGTCCAACTCTTTGCGACCCCATGAATTGGAGCACACCAGGCCTCCCTGTCCATAACCAACTCCCAGAGTTGACTCAAACTCACGTCCATCAAGTCAGTGATGCCATCCAGCCATCTCATCCTCTGTCGTCCCCTTCTCCTCCTGCCCCCAACCCCTCCCAGCATCAGAGTCTTCCAATGAGCCAACTCTTCACATGAGGTGGCCAAAGTACTGGAATTTCAGCTTTCACATCAGTCCTTCCAAAGAACACCCAGGGCTGATCTCCTTTAGAATGGACTGGTTGGATCTCCTTGCAGTCCAAGGGACTCTCAAGAGTCTTCTCCAACACCACAGTTCAAAAGCATCAATTCTTCGGCACTCAGCTTTCTTCACAGCCCAACTCTCACATTCATACATAACCACTGGAAAAACCATAGCCTTGACTAGATGGACCTTAGTTGGCAAAGTAATGTCTCTGCTTTTGAATATACTATCTAGGTTGGTCATAACTTTCCTTCCAAGGAGTAACCGTCTTTGAGGGAGCCTTAGAGCAATTTGACATTGTTGAAATATTGTACCATATTTTACAAAAATATGTTTGTAACAGTTTGGTGAGATAACCATACTTCACCACAAATAGCTTGAGAAGCTGATATGTAGATCACCATAACTTAGAAGTTTCTGATACGAACATTTTTGTATATACATATTCCCTTCTCTGTCACATAGTCATATAAATTGGTTTTTAAAAAATCTTATCCTGTTTTATCAATTCTGAAAGTAGTATATCTTAATTGTGAGAACAACTGGAGAGTACAAGATTTTTTGGGTTTTTTAAAAGTAATCCATACAGCTGGCACGAGCTATTTGCAGCTCATATTTTGGTGTATTTCTCTTGTCCTTGCCCTGTGCTCCTATATATATATATATTTCTATTTTGTACATAAATGAGACAGTGTATACCTACCTAATTATTTCATATATTCTATGTTTGCATGTCATTAAATATACTTTTTAATTTTTTAAGTTATAGTTGATTTGTAGTATTAGTTGTGGTATATAACAGTGATTCAGAATTTTTATAGATTCCTTTCATAGTTTTTATAAAATATTGGCTATATCCCCTATGCTGTACGATATATCCTTGTATTAAATATTCTGTTTCAAAGGACTGGATTGTGATCTACCAACTAGTTGTATCATAACTTATTTACTCTTCACATAGTTCTCTTATCACTAGAATCTATTCTCTGCCCTTGTTTATTTGCTCTTAAAGATCATGATTTGATAATTTTTGTGAAAACATCTTTGATTGTATCTTTAAATATATCCTTAGAATATATTTCCAAAAGTAGAAACTCTCGGTCAAAAATTGTAATCATTTTAAGTCCTTAGTAAATTGCCCTTTCGAAATGTTGAACCGGATTTCATCTACCACCAGCAGTGGATGAGGCTTACTGCACTGAGTGCTCTCAGGACTGGTACTGTCAGCCTGGGGATACAGTTGACAAAGAGAAGGGCAGAGGAAGTGAGTGGACCACCTGGATAGAAGACAGTCAGAGGGCGAGATATTTATGGGGCATGGAAAGCTGTCTGTTGGCTAAGTGCAGGATACTTTTTATCTTATTTTCTTATGGTTTTAATTTTTTTTTTTTGTTTGGCATGTGGGATCTTAGTTCCCTGCTGCTGCTAAGTCACTTCAGTCATGTCCGACTCTGTGCAACCCCATAGACAGCAGCCCACCTGACCAGAGATCAAACCCACACCCCCTGTGTTGGAAGCATGGAGTCTTAATCAATGGATCACCAGGAAAGTCCCTAGGATACTTTTAAGCACGTACAAAAAACAGAAGCAGTGAATTGGAATTGGATTTGCTGGTGCACTGAAAGGCAATTTGGAATGGTGTTGGGGAGCCATTGGCGGGTTTTGAGTAAAGAGACGAGACCCTCCAGGGCTCAGCTCTCAGAAGATGTTACACTTGTGCTGTGTGCACCACCCCTCACATCCTGTGTACTCCTTGCCCCTTCCCAGCTCATGCCCTGCTTTCTAATATCTGTCAAAATGCCCCACAAGCATCGGGGACCGATTTCTCCCCTACATTGTTCCTGCTTTACTACATAGCACATACCATATCATATGTCATATTAATTTTGTTATAATTAATTGGCACACTACTCTCTCTTGGGGCTTCCTCAATGGCTCAGTGGGTAAAGAATCCGCCTGCAGTGCAGGAGACACAGGAGATGTGGGCTCAATCTCTGTGTCAGGAAGATCCCCTGGAGGAGGGCATGGCAACCCACCGCACTATTTTTGCCTGGAGAATCCCATGGATAGAGAAGCCTAGTGGGCTGTAGTCCATGGGTCACAAAGAGTTGTATATGACTGAGCAGCTAAGCACCCTCAAGCTCTCTCTCCCACCAGATTAGAAGCTCCTAATCACCACTTCCTTATTGTATCCTTAAGTACCTACTGTCTTGCCTGGTATATAGTAGATACTAGTACACATTAGTATTAGTGGAAAACCACTAGACCATTCAGGTATGACCTAAATCAAATGCCTTATGATTATACAGTGGAAGTGAGAAACAGCTTTAAGGGACTAGATCTGATAGCTAGAGTGCCTGATGAACTGTGGATGGAAGTTCGTGACATTGTACGGGAGACAGGAATCAAGACCATCCCCATGGAAAAAAAATGCAAAAAAGCAAAATGGCTGTCTGGAGCGGCCTTACAAATAGCTGTGAAAAGAAGAGAAGTGAAAAGCAAAAGAGAAAAGGAAAGAAATAAGCATCTGAATGCAAAGTTCCAAAGAATAGCAAGAAGAGATAAGAAAGCCTTCTTCCGCGATCAGTGCAAAGAAATAGAGGAAAACAACAGAATGGGAAAGACTAGAGATCTCTTCAAGAAAATTAGAGATACCAAGGGAACATTTCAGGCAAAGATGGGCTCGATAAAGGACAGAAATGGTCTGGACCTAACAGAAGCAGAAGAGATTAAGAAGAGGTGGCAAGAATACATGGAAGAACTGTACAAAAAAGATCTTCACGACCCAGATAATCATGATGATGTGATCACTAATCTAGAGCTAGATAACTTGGAATGTGAAGTCAAGTGGGCCTTAGAAAGCATCACTACAAACAAAGCTAGTGGAGGTGATGGAATTCCAGTGGAGCTGTTTCAAATCCTGAAAGATGATGCTGTGAAAGTGCTGCACTCAATATGCCAGCAAATTTGGAAAACTCACCAGTG
>SJYC01106242.1:0-29055 GCA_006408675.1 Madoqua kirkii | reverse complement strand
ACTTGGAATGTGAAGTCAAGTGGGCCTTAGAAAGCATCACTACAAACAAAGCTAGTGGAGGTGATGGAATTCCAGTGGAGCTGTTTCAAATCCTGAAAGATGATGCTGTGAAAGTGCTGCACTCAATATGCCAGCAAATTTGGAAAACTCACCAGTGGCCACAGGACTGGAAAAGGTCAGTTTTCATTCCAATTCCAAAGAAAGGCAATGCCAAAGAATGCTCAAACTACTGTGCAGTTGCACTCAATTAATTAATTGCACTCACAGTTAATTGCACTCCAATTAATTCTCCAAGCCAGGCTTCAGCAATACGTGAACTGTGAACCCCCTGATGTTCAAGCTGGTTTTAGAAAAGGAAGAGGAACCAGAGATCAAATTGCCAAATCCACTGAATCATTGAAAAAGCAAGAGAGTTCCAGAGAAACGTCTATTTCTGCTTTACTGACGATGCCAAAGCCTTTGACTGTGTGGATCACAATAAACTATGGAAAATTCTGAAAGAGATGAGAATACCAGACCACCTGACCTGCCTCTTGAGAAACCTATATGCAGATCAGGAAGCAACAGTTAGAACTGGACATGGAACAAGAGACTGGTTCCAAATAGGAAAAGGAGTCCGTCAAGGCTGTATATTGTCACCCTACTTATTTAACTTCTATGGCGAGTACATCATGAGAAACGCTAGGCTGGAAGAAGCACAAGCTGGAATCAAGATTGCCAGGAGAAATATCAATACCTTCAAATATGCAGATGACACCACCCTGATGGCAGAAAGTAAAGAGGAACCAAAAAGCCTCTTGAAAGTGAAAGAGGAGAGTGAAAAAAGTTGGCTTAAAGCTCAACATTCAGAAAACGAAGATCATGGCATCCGGTCCCATCACTTCATGGGAAGTAGATGGTGAAACAGTGGAAACAGTGTCAGACTTTATTTCGGGGGGCTCCAAAATCACTGCAGATGGTGACTGCAGCCATGAAATTAAAAGACGCTTACTCTTTGGAAGAAAAGTTATGACCAACCTAGACAGCATATTGAAAGCAGACACATTACTTTGCCAACAAAGGTCCGTCTAGTCAAGGCTATGGTTTTTCCAGTGGTCATATATGGATGTGAGAGTTGGACTGTGAAGAAAGCCGAGTGCCGAAGAATTGATGCTTTTGAACTGTGGTGTTGGAGAAGACTCTCGAGAGTCCCTTGGACTGCAAGGAGATCCAGCCAGTCTATCCTAAAGGAGATCAGTTCTGGGTGTTCATTGGTGGGACTGATTTTGAAGCTGAAGCTCCAATATTTTGGCCACCTGATGTGAAGAGCTGACTCATTTGAAAAAACCTTGATGCTGGGAAAGACTGAAGGCAGGAGGAGAAGGGGACGACAGAGGATGAGATGGTTGGATGGCATCACGGACTCAGTGGACGTGGGTTTGGGTGGACTCCGGGGGTTGGTGATGGACAGAGAGGCCTGTCATGCTGTGGTTCATGGGGTCGCCAAAGAGTCAGACACGACTGAGCAACTGAACTGAACTCTAGTCTGAAGACAGTGGAGCCAGGGACTCCTCACTCCATCCTACCGCAACCATAGACTTTGGAAAATTCTTCTTTATGTCTCCTTATAGCTTCTTCCTGTTGGTTTTAAATTCAGTCTGGGACTGTGGGGTGGGGGTGCGTGACACAGCTCTGATCCTGTTGCTATGGAACTGCCCCTGGAAATCATTTGAGAGGATAGTTGCTGGCCTCTGCCTCACCCTCAGGTTTTCTCTTCCATCTCAAGAAGTGTCTGCTCTGTGTCTCAGCAGTAGTGTTAGCTCTGTGTCTCAGCAGTGCTGAATTCCTTTCTGCTTGGGGACGGGAGTCTAATAATCTGCAGTGCACTCTCTGGTACTCAGCGGTCACTGTAGCTTCTCCAGCAAGGTCACCTGCCCACAGCTCTGAACTGTGAGAGTCATCAAGACCGAACCACATCTGCTTTCTCTCTCTCTCTCTCTCTCTCTCTTTTTTTTTTTTTTTTACAAAAGTAGAGTAGGGCAGGTGGGGCATTTAAGTATGACTCAAAAGTGCTCATGTGGTAAATCCAGACTCTTGGCCTGGGCTGCGGCTTCTCCACACCAGCCCTCCTCTGCGCTGTCACTCCCTGTGGCTCCTCCCTGGACTCCATGCCCGTGTTCCCCACATCTTCCCAGCACAAATGTCGCTCTCCTCCTCTGCCCTTCCAGCTCACCAAGGGTCAATTCATAGTCCACCTTTTTTTCCTCTTTCAACCTCATATCTCTTTAAAAATTAAAAATCTACAGGAGTTATACATGAATATGCTCTCATCATAAATGTGTATATATATATATATATATATACACACACACACGTACATATATATATGTATATGTATATATATCTCACAGAAAGTATGTTTTCATTCTTGCCTATTCCCCATCCCTCTCATCTCTCAGAGTTAGGAAATTACTGTATTTTTCCAGGCCTTTTGCTATGTATTTACATGTAAATTATTTAGGTTTTTGTGTAAGATCATTTTAAAAAGACAGTATGGGACATATTATACACATTATTCTTTGAGTTGCTTTTTTTCACTTGACAATATAACTTAGAAATTTTTCTAGGATCATACACATAATTGTGACTTTAAAAAGACGGTGCAATGATTAAATTCTACAGTGTTTTTATGGTAAAACTCAAATTTGAAAGGATATGAAGTGAAAAGTAGTTCTCCAATCCTCTCTTTATTTTGGAGGTTCCTGCTGATAACATTTCTTACATTTATTTATAAGTGCTTTAAAATATGCAATCCTGTAGTATATAGTATTGGAGAAGGAAATGGCAACCCACTCCAGTGTTCTTGCCTGAAGAATCCCGGGTACGGGGGAGCCTGGTGGGCTGCCATCTCTGGGTTCGCACAGAGTCGGACACGACTGAAGCAACTTAGCAGCAGTATGTAGTATACACATCACACAGCATCTTGAGCATTTTTTTTTTCCATATCTACATGCACAGATGCCTCGTTCTTTTCAGTGAGTGTGTTAGATTCTCTTATGTGAGTATGCTATGATTTAGTCAGCCATCTCTCTCTCAGTGAACTTATTTGATCTTTTCTGTTTGGAAATCCTGACCCTCCTAGCTGATGTTAAGTCACTCCCCATTTGTTATGAATTTATTTAACACAATAAACATTAACCAAGTGCCTTCTATCTTCCTGGTGCTGCGTGGAGCACTAGGGCCACCAGCTTGCTTGATACAGAGTCCTTCCCTCCTGCTTTTAGTTATCCTGTTCTAACTTGAAGACACACTGCTGAGGAACTTAGACTGTGACAAGGGTTGGAATAGGTAGATGCGCCTTAGCATATATAGTATTAATTCTACTTGAGGATGGTAAAGGAGAAATTGCAATCAAACCCTAGAGGATGAGTAAGAAATCTTCTAGGTGGCAAGTAAGAGAAGGTCATTGCTGTAGGGGTTAACAATACCAGTATGGGTTGGCAAGAAAGAGTGGGTGATGTGCAAAGCATGGTCAGGGCCCACTGTAACTGGAGCAAATGCTGGGGCATAGGGTGCCTGGACTCCATGCCTGTGTTCCCCACATCTTCTTGTCTCTTTGTTCAGCAGTGGATCATAGGAAACATTCAACGTGTGACTAGAAGGACATGCGCTCTCTGCTCAGCTGGCCCCCAGACCCTCTTGGGCTTGTCCTCTATATCTTGCAGATGTTGTCTCAGCTATCGGCTCCTTTAGACATTGCCTTCAGTACATGGGGCTCTGGTGAATTGGTCTGTCTTGAAATATGTATATTATCCAGTTTTGTATTCTTAACTCTGTTATGTCCTCTTTTCTCAGATTTTAATCAGTCAAGAAATAAAACAGAATTCAGCTATGGCCCCAAGGAAGAGAGGTGGACGGGGGATTTCATTCATCTTTTGCTGTTTCCGAAACATGATCACCCAGAAATCACGTATCGGCTGCGAAATGATAGCAACTTTGCGCTTCAGACCATGGAGCCTGCGTTACCCATGCCCCCTGTGGAGGAGCTGGACGTCATGTTCAGTGAACTTGTGGTGAGTCTCAGACTTCATCCCAGGGGTGGGGGGTGGTTCGGAGCCGGAGAAAGGGGAGAGCATGTGAACGGTTTGGTTAGACACAGTCTTGCCTTATCTTTGGTGAAACGGCCCCCATCTGCACCCCTGCTGTCAGCACTGAGCCTGTAGAGGAGAAAGAAAAGGGTAGCATCACTACCTCAGAGGGTTTGCTGGTGCTTAAATGGAGAGATTTAGATCTTTAGTTCTTCAAATATGCAGCCCTACTGCATCCTACGTTGCCCTTTCTAGTTCCTCCTGTCCCAGCCTGAGATGCTTGTGCGCACAAATATTTCCTTCATCTGACACCTCCTGGGATTCCCTCATGCTTCCTGCCACTCCCAGTGTGTAGTATTAGTGTCTTTTAAAAAATTAGTCACACTGTCTCTCATGTCCTTGATCCTTGGATGAAAGACATTATTACTTAAGTAGAGTATCATTATTTAGCCTAATGATAGGATTGCAATAATAACTGTTGTGGGAAACTTTTTATAGATGCTATCATATTTTAAAATCCACTATCCTGAAGTGAGAGACGTATCTATGTAGGGCCCACTCATCAAGAGATATAGGTGCTCTCTGCAACTTAGCTTTTCAAGCATCTCTAAAGTAGTGTTTCTTTCCAGTCTGCGTTTCAGAGGATATTATGGTATGGTCAAGGGCACTGGCATGGACATTAGGAAGACTTTGGTTCATATTACTACTCTGACTTTATTATCTGTATCAGTAGGGGAAAAGCTTATGACTTTTCTGAGCCTATGTTCTGGAAAGTGGAAGGGAAAAAACACTTGGTAAGTTTGATGTAACGTTTAAATGAGAATCATACAAAATGGAAATGGCCCAGTGCCTGCCCCTTCCTAGGTACTCAATGAATATTACATGGACTCTATCCTTCTTTGATCTCATCTGACATTTTGTAATGGAGTTAGTTCTAATCAGACCATTTATATTGTTCAGCAGATACTGGGGACTGCTACCATTTTACGTGTCTTACATTGTAGGCTGTGTCACTGCCCTCCAGGGATAGTAATTGAACTCCTGCATCACTCCAGCTTTGATGAACCAAAATTCACCTATAAGCTTCTCTTATGAGATAAACCAAGAAGGGCCAGTATTCATACTATGAAACTGATGTTGGAGTTCTGGCCTCCTGAGTGGATTAATGAGCTGATTACCAATGAAACTTGGTTGGGAAAAGAAAGAGGTGATACCTGGCAGCATGTTTACAGTTGAGGATGTTGACTATTTTGCATGTTTCAGGAATCTCTACCCTCTCCCATTTCCACTGCATGCAGAACTCTGTTCTAGATGTTAGTGAAGAGGTTCAAAATGGAAAATTAGAACCTGCTCCCAAGTTGCTGCCAGTTTCCATAGTTTAACTGAGAGGTTTAATGCACCAAGGCAAGAACCACACACACCTCTGCCTAGGTTGTGTGTGACTGTTGCGGGATATAGGACATGATGGATAAGGAGAGTGGTCAGCGAAGACCTCTTGGCGGAGGTGAATGACCAGGAGGGATTGAACGTGAAAAGAGACGTGGAAGGGTTCAGCATTCATGGCTGTCTTGGTCATCTGCAGCTAGTTTATCCTGTGATAGCAGAACCTCAGTGGCCTCTCTGTTACTGATGCTGCATGTCTGCCATGGATCAGCTGTGTTTCTGCACTGTGCCATCGTCTACTCAAGATCAAGACCCAGGCCTGGTGGCAGAGGAAAGAGAGACATGGTGAACTTCTCAGGCTCTAAGCTGATGCTTGAAAATGACGCATGTCACTTCAGCACACGTTCCTTTGGCCTACACAGATCACATTACCACTCCCGAATTCACAGGGGCAAGGACGTGTCATCCTTCTGTAGGGACTGGCACCACAAATCACATGGCCGAGCCTGAGGTCACTGGGATGGTGGAGGGACACCATCCTTTCCCAGGGATGGGCAGTGAATCGTGTATCATGATGGCTATCATGAAAGGCAATAATGATGCATTGATGGGCTTGGCATTATTTCCCAGTTGAAGTATTTTAAAACCAAAGCCAACCAAAGGAGACAGATGTTGCTGAGAGACAAAGGCCTCTTCAGTGGTGGAGAGCTAGTCCCCTCAGAGCACCCACCTCTGTGGTCCTTTCAATTATATTCTGTCAGCCTCCCCAGATGAGACCCGAGCTGGAGCCTGTGTGGTGGCAGCTCCATGTACATCTTGAAGACAGCTCATTGTTCTGTATTCATAAGGGAGAAAATTCCACTCTCAGCCTTATTGATGTCTTTATTCTGTGTGAAAATTGCCTACAGCTGTTAGTTGTTAAAAAACCAATGCCAAACCAGAACTTTAAGCCAAAACCATTGGAAAACAAATTATCTTGAGGTTTGTATCTGTCCTGGCGAGTGATGGATGGATTTTTGTCTACTCTTGACTTCAGGGACTTAGCCCACAAATCCATCCAGCTGCCAAAAGTGTCCTGGGGCAAGGGAGGTGGGCTCAGAGCTGTTGGGAACCTCTGCCCAGGGTTCTCTTGAGTAGTCGCAGGAGCAGGTCTGCCTGTGCCCATGCACAGAAGAGGATGGCCACGTGGGGAGGCGGAGCATGCTGCAATGTAGGGTAACTTCCTTTGAGATGGTTTCTGTTGGAATTTGGGCTCATTTCCTTGCCTGTAAAATGCCATAGATAGGGATAATGCCATCCTTCTGATGTGCTGGTACACACAGATTAAAGAAGACAACTTTGTTTTTTTTTAAGACTGCTGCCTATTCATGGGTGCTTCATACCCCACATCCTAGTATAGCAAGAAGGATGGAAGATAATTCAGGTGTGTTCTGGGCACATCACCCCAGGCAAATATCCCAGGTTTTTCTTGAGAGCTGATCTGCCTGCTGTGAGCACACCAGTGTTGGTCCTGACTTGCAGGCCATTCTGCCTCTATCTGATGGAAGCATCTCATCAGAGCCTGTCATTGTGAGCTAGTTTCCTTTGCATCTTCTGATGAGTCACTCATTTGATGTATTTAAAAATGATACCAAATAGGTTGCTTTCAGAATTGCTTACAGCAACCTGATCATCTCATAAATAAAGCAAGCCTGGATGGGAGGTCGACCATGCAAATCTTTAAAGAATGTGGACCCTGAGCAGTGCCTCATACTCTTAACAGTGTATAGTCGAGCTGCAAGAGTATTCCAGTTTTAGGATGTAGTGGTTTCTGGAGGTCCCAGGCCCATTCTCTGTGCACACACTCCCCATTCCCCACCCCATTTTTAGTAACAGCTTTGTGGAGATAAAATTGACATCCATATATTAGGTTGGCCAAAAAGTTCGTTTGGGTTTTTCCGTAAGATCTTAGAGAAAAACCTGAATGAACTTTTTGGCGAGCCTAGTAATTCACCTGTGTAAAGTGTATAATTCACTGACTTTTGGTATATTCACAAAATAATGCCCCCATCAGTACATTTTAGAACATTTTTCTCACCCCTAAAGCAACTCCGTTACCCATTAGTTATTACTTGTCACTTCCCCTCAACTGTACTATGCCTTGCTACTGCTAAGTTGCTTCAGTCGTGTCCGACTCTGTGCAACCCCATAGATGGCAGCCCGCCAGGCTCCCCAGTCCCTGGGATTCTCTAGGCAAGAACACTGGAGTGGGTTTCCATTTCCTTCTCCAGTGCATGAAAGTGAAAAGTGAAAGTGAAGTCGCTCAGTTGTGTCTGACTCCTAGCGACCCCATAGACTGCAGCCCACCAGGCTCCTCTACCCATGGGATTTTCCAGGCAAGAATACTGGAGTGGGGTGCCATTGCCTTCTCCCCAGGGAGCCACTAATCTACTCTGTATCTATGACTTTGCCTGTTCTGGTCATTTTCTGTAAATAGAATCATATACTATGTGGTCCTTTGTGACTGGTTCCTTTCACTTAGCATAATCTTTTCAAGGTTTATCCAAGTTGTAACATGTATCAGTACTTCATTTCTTGTTATTGTTGAACAATATTCTGTTGTATGGACATACCACATTTTGTTTATCCACTCGTTGTTGATGAACAGTTAGGTTGTTGCCAGTCTTTAGCTTTTATGAGTATTGCTGCTCTAAACTTTAACTTGCAAGTTTTTTTTGGTGTGGAAATATAGTTTCAGTTCTTATAGGTGTATACCTGAGAGTGAGATTTCTGAGTCATGTATAACACTGTGTATAACTTTTGAGGAACTTCCAAGCTGCTTTCCAGGTTGCCTGACTGCACCATTTTGCATTTCCGTCAGCAGTTATGAGACTTCTAAGTTTTCTACACCTTCAATTCTTCCTGTTTTCTACTCCCTTCTGATTGACCAGCTGCTTTTGAAGCTGTTCTGCTGCTCCTTGGGAGCTGAGGACTGGTAGCCTGGGAATGTGTGTGTGCATTTGCATGAATTGCCAAATAGGAATAATCTTCCTGCCAACAATTTTTAAATGATTTGGGATATTTAAAAATAAAATATTGAGAATCAGTGCTATCTCTGCTAACCATATATTGTATGCCTTTGAGCATCAATCCTTTTTCTATATTACTGCCCCCATTTCCCTACCTTCTCCACTTCTTTGTCCTATGTCTCAATCGCAAATCAAGAATGTAACCAATCTGAGACTCAGCACTCTTCCCAGAAAATAAGATTCAGCTAAAGTCTTGTCTTTTCGACAGGGTTTTTAGGGCTTAGATTACCCCGCCAGCATGTTGAAGGGTACTAGGGGGCATAGCACTGTATGCAGTCCTCGTCCATGTAACTTTTTCCATCTTAGCATTAGCAGTGGAAGATTTCCTTTGGGATAAACAGAAGAATGTGTTATTAATTGACAGATCAATTCCTTTGGAGGGGTGTGTGTGTGTGCACGCACGTGGGCACACGTATATTAATTGCCTGCTCTGTGCCAGGCCCTGAGGCCACTGGTCCTTCTTGACTTTGTGGGGCTGAAGGTCCAGCAGGGGAAACAGGCAACAGAAGACACTCTCTTGTCCATTGTGACTGAGGGCTCTGAGAGGGGCTGCTCCAGCAGGACATTTTCTTGAGGAAGAATCTTTATTCCCCCTTTTTTCACAAGGTGAGAGTTAACTCACAGGTTCCATTTCCATCACCCTTGGCTCTCTTGCTGGGAAGTAATGTTCTCGGCTTTCCATCCAACCCTTCTTTGGAAAATTCATAGCTTCATTTCTGTCCCTTACTCGAATTCTCTGCAGCTCAGCCTACTTTGAGAAAGCACACATTCTGTGACCTTTGGTGCTATAAATTTCATAGGATTGAACCCCTTTGGGGAGTTCTGAAATTGTCCAGTTATCTCCATGACTGGTGGCTATGTGTCTAACTCAGCATTGACATCTCAGCAAGCCCACGTCTGCAGATGAAAGTTGGCTCTTCAACCCAGCTTTCAGGAGCAAAAAGGGAGGTGTTTTTTGATCTCCCATCTGCTTGAGCTCTTAACCTAGCTGTTACTTAATTCCATTCTTGTTGGGGAACGAGGATGCTGTTTACTGACACCTACCCCCAAGCCTCACAGATACCTAGCATGGAAGGATTTTGGAAGCATTCCTGGAGGAAGTGATATTTAATGTAAGACTTGAAAAGAAGGAATTATGCAGGCAAAGAGGAGAGGAAAGTGTGTTACAGACACTGAAAATAGCATGTATAGGGCTGTAAAGTGAGAGAGAAAATGTGGAAGACTCAAGAAATTGAAAGTTCAGTGTAGATGGTGTGTGAAATAGAGCCTGGTTGGATTAGGATTCTGAGAGCCAGGAAAAAGGGATGGAGAGAGATAGTTGTGTTATTAAATATTCTCAGATTCTTATTTGAACTATAGGACAGTACCCCTGCTTTCTTACAGGTTTTCTCAATGAAATATGCTAATTACATTAAAACATTTTACTATCTGGTTATATTTACAAAAATAACCCTTGTTCATTGCAGTCTCTGTGAGGTGTCAGCAAATTTTAGCAAAATGTGTCATGTCTCCTTGAGTAGATTTTGAATATGTTTTCCTTTGAGTCCAACTGTTGAGGTGAGATAGCTTGTTTCAATGCATATCTCCTGTGGCTACTTGACTTGTGAAATGGAAAGAGAATTCACTATAGCCTCCTTCTGGTTTTCTGGTCAAATACATGACTCTTGAATATAGCAAGAGCTGATGGGCTGAGGGTATCCTGCAGAATATTTCACAGCAGTGGTTATATTAGAAATGGCATCTCCTCGCAGATTCCCTCAGTTCTCTTGCCTTGTAAAACATCAGAATATACACCTGCTTTTCCTGGGTGAGGTTTTATTAGTAGATGAGTCATGATTTTTGAAGTATCCTTGGAATCAGTTAACTGACCAGAGGAAAACTTTCCTTCCTAAGAGAGTACATCATTGTGAATTTATAGATAGTTGGAAATAATAAGCAATATAGATCCAAGTTTTCCTAAGCCTGACCTGTTACCAATTCTATTTATTCTGTTTTCTGTTAACCTGCCTTCTTTCAGATTCAGTATTTAGTCTTCCATTTATTTGACCAATGTGTCTAATATTCTGAGATAATTTGTTATACAGTTCTATTTGCTTGTGGGTGGGTGCTCGGTCAAATCCGACTCTGCAACCCCATGAACTGTAGCCCTCCAGGCTCCTCTGTCCACAGAATTTTTCAGGCAAGAATACTAGATTGGGTTGCCATTTCCTACTCTAGGGGATCTTTCCAACCCAGGGATTGAACCTGTGTCTCTTGCATCTCCTGCATTGGCAGGTGGATTCTTTACCACTAGAGCCGTCTATCCTAACGCTTGTGCATTTCACCGTTCTCAATAAAAATGGTGCAAGTGTTGCTCTCAACTTAATACTCCACCACTTGGAGGTGGTGGAAATGTGAGGGGTGTTTCTAGGTGCTGCAATTACTGAATAGTGCTGCTGGAGTTTGTGGCCCGTCCCAGTGGCAGTGTTCCTTCTCCCCATTGGGAGTTACTGGGTGACCCATTGTCAGGGTGAGGTTCTTCCTGTGTAACTCATTTCCAGTCCCAGCTCTGTCTGTGGGCTGGGGGTGGGTGACATGGCAGTCTGACTTAAATAACTACTTTTAGTTTGCCAAAAGTCACTTTTTGGAATTCCCATTTTAGCATATTTGCATTCTATCTTTAGATCTTTAGAAAAGGTGATGTTGGATACAAGGGGAAAATTGTCTTTAGATGGCCAATATACAGTTGTTGCTTTTTTTTTTAAGAACGGATTTCCAAAAGTGCTATTAAAAAAGTTTAGTTGTGTAGTATCATTTAAGTGTTATGCCTTCCAGGAAATATAAAAAAACATTTGAAAGAAACTAATTAAGAAATTCATTAATGATCACCATTTATATAATTGAAGATTGTCAACAAAAGTTAATACCTCAATGGGGAAGATAGTGTTGGTGGATAATGAGAAGATTTGTATGCTCATAAATATAATCACTTACTATAGGTCAGTTTTATTGTTATTAGGTCCTGAGGACACTCTCAACATTAGTAACCAGCATAGACTTTGAGAAATGAAGATAGTAAGATTTAGTTACTAAAGAGTTACTGAGAGGGTTTAGTTGACATATAAGAATTAGATGAATTCACAGTTGAGGCAAACTGTGCTAGATGAATTCCCTTGGGAACATACATCAGTAAACTCTTCATTTTTCATTATGCTCTGAAGTCACTTTGGTATGAAAAGAGCTATAGGAATCCAAGTTTCTTATGATATACCAGTGTCAGATTTTGTTCTTTCTGTTGTTGTTCAGTTGCTCAGTCATGTCCACCTCTTTATGACCCCGTGAACTGCAGCACACCAGGCTTCCCTGTCCTTCACTATCTCCTGGAGTTTGCTTAAGCTCATTTCTTTTGAGTTGATGGTGCCACCCAACCATCTTATCCTCTGTTGCCCGCTTCTCCTGCCTTCAGTCTTTCCCAGCATCAGGGTCTTTTCCAGTGAGTCAGTTCCTCGCATCAGGTAGCCAAAGTATTGGAACTTCAACTTCAGCATCGGTCCTTCCAATGCATATTCAGGACTGATTTCTTTCAGGATTGACTGGTTGGATCTTCTTGCAGTCCAAGGGACTCTCAAGAGTCTTCTCCAACACCACAGTTCAAAAGCATCAATTCTTTAGTGCTCAGCTTTCTCACATCTATACATGACTACTGGGAAAACCATAGCTTTAACTATATGGACCTTTGTTGGCAAAGTACTGCTTGCTTTTTAGGTTGGTCATAGCTTTTCTTCCAAGAAGCAAATGTCTATTAATTTCATAGATGGAGTCACCATCTGCAGTGATTTTGGAGTCCGAAAAAGTAAAGTCTCTCATTGTTTCCATTGTTCCCCTATCTATTTGCCATGAAGTGATGGGACCAGATGGCATGATCTTAGTTTTTTTAATGTTGAGATTTAAGCCAGTTTTGGAAGTCATCTGTTGTTTTTTAACAGGAATGTAAACTTTATACATTAATTGGAGTCCCCAACTTTTTTGGCACCAGGGACCAGTTTCAGGGAAGACAATTTTTCCACAGATTGGGTTGGGGGTGGAGAGTGGGATGGTTTTGGGATGATTCAAGTACATTACATATATTGTGCACTTTATTATTATTACATCAGCTCTACTTCAGATCATCAGACATTAGATCCTGGAGATTGGGGATCTCCAGTGTAAAGGATTGCTTGGTAATTAAGCAGAGGAACTTAGACTGCACAAAGACTTCAAAGATATATCTAGAATAGTCTTAAAGTGTTCAATTGTCTGAAAGCCAAAAATCATAGTATAATGAAGGAATTGATATCAAAATTGTTCAATTGCTATGAGTTTAAAAATTATTTTCAATTGACAAACTTATAAAACTCAAAAAAGAAAATGCTGTTCATGTAAAGGACATGGTTAATTAACAGAAAAGAAAAAAAGTATTGAGTAGATATTCCCTTAATACTGTGGTATTTTGAAGAAATTAACTTGATGAGTCATAAAGAAATGTTGGAACAGTATGATAATGTGCAGTATATCACAAAAGGAAGTGGGAATGCAGACATGGGCTTATATGGGTTCAGTGCTAAAATTGCTGTGGGACAGATGTGAACTATTGCCAGTATATAGTCAGTTTAAAGATGAGCAAAAAGTGATCCTAAATCTAGAACTTTATAAACAAATTATTTAGGGCCTGAGAAGAACTGATGGTTTGTGATACAGGGGATGTTGATATAGGGGGTTTTTCTTGCTTATATATGCTGTGTTTTTGAATTGAACTTTGCAATACATCCAGAAATTTAGTAGGCTTGGCAGTAGATCTTCATTTCAATGGACAGTATACATTTCTTTGAGGTCCTGTCTACTTAGAGATAGTGAGATGGTCAAGATGGTCTTCAAAGTTTTCATCTTGTCTTCTGATTCACTAAACAAATACAGAAAAGCTTAAGATAAAGCCGTAAACCATTTTCTGCCTTCTAGTTCTAAATGTATATTTTATCTCATCAAGACCATTCCAAATGTCCTTTTATTCAAATTATTAAATTTACATTTTTTACTCCATGTTAGGTACTTTGTTATTGATCCATTTATTTCTGGGTGCTTCTTAATTTAGAGCAGGGACTGAAATGGGGATGGGGGCTCAGGGAGAGATGGAGGAAAAAATCATGAAAACTTTATTTTATTTTAATACAATTCTGAAAAACCATCTCTGAACTAATAATGTTATTGAGAAAATGGTTATGAGTCCCCTTGGCCTTGATGATTTTCATTTTACCCTGAGTCCTAAAGAGATGTTGAGCGGTATGTATCTACTTAGCTTTGGCTTCAATTTAAAATCTGATTATTTAACTTAATCCTCGGGCTGCATGTGCGAATTACACAGTCAGCAAACTGTGCTACTTGCCAACTCTTTACATGTCCCCATCCAGACCAGTATAGGTTTTAAAGACAGGGAGGATAATTTGATCTCCATAAGTGGTATGGTTTAGGTAAGCTTTTGCAAATGTGTTTCAGTAATGGCTAGAACAATCTGGTAGTCTGTACAAATAAATGTACTCAAGTATATATATTGATGCACTGGGAGTCATTTAAAGACCATTTGCTCTGATAAAACATATGTCACATAGCCTGCGGGATGTGAATGCCCAAACATAGATCATGAATTGCAATTCTAAACTGTCCTCAACTCTTTTTATCTGCTAGGCTTGAAGTACTCCCCTTTTCCACATGCAGTTCCTGTGGAATTTCAAAGTGTTTCTTGATTTGTGTTGTAGGAGCTCAGTACCAGTTACATCTTTTAGTTATGATTTTCTGGCTCATGGATGAAGGGAGAAAAAAAAAATATATATATAAAACATGTATTTTAGAAAACCAAATTCCTAAAAAAGTTGGAATTTTCCACCTCTTGTCTAGTATTAAATAAATTCACTGGAAACATCCTACAGCTGCTACCTGTTTATTTCATTATACAGTGTAATGTTTAAGAACTAAACTGAACCAAATGAAGGTCACTTAGAATATATACTTGCGTTGTTTTCAGGAAAGATGGACATTTCTTGGGTGTAGAAGAAAAAAGCAAGTCCTTTGCCATCTTTTAAAGAAACAGTTTAGTTTATTCACCTATGGACACTCATGTTAAATCCACTGTGAGCATACACCTTTACAAGTTCAGAGAGCAGAAGAGCACAGGCATCGAATCTGGCATTTTCACTCAAGATCTCCAGGGCCTCGAGCAGTGCCTGGTCCCTGAGTCCATGGTCAGTAAATGCTTGTGGCCTGGATGAATAACTCACTACTGAAGGTTTATACATGATACGCTCAGGAAGATTTGAATAAATGTATGTGTGCCTGCATGAATTAATGATGGCTGAATCATCCAACAGTTGGATTCCTATTCTGAATTATTCTAGAAGTAGTCGTGATAGGTTTGGGCTGGTTCCTGTACTCTTCCTGCATCCATGTCCACCTTTTGTCAGTCTCTCTACTCTTCTTCTTCATTTGGATGTCCGGTACTATGGGAGCACTGAAGTGTAGCAGGTTAAAAGGCTGAGGGTGGTGGTGGTGTTGTTCAGTGGTGTCCGACTCTTTGTGACCCCCATGAACTGCAGCCCTCCAGGTTTCCCTGTCCTTCACTATCTCCCTGAGTTTGCTCAAACTCATGTCCATTGAGTCAGTGATGCCATCCAACCATCTTGTCCTCTATCGTCCCCTTCTCTTCCTACCTTCAATCTTTCCCAGCATCAGGGTCTTTTCCAGTGAGTCAGTTCTTCACAACAGGTGGCCAAAGTATTCAGCATTCTTGTCTAAGAAATAGTTTCTGTCCTGGGCAGTCTCTCCACCCTATGTTACATGGTGGAATAAGTAAATAGCTGCAGTGTGGGAGGAGACTCATTGTGCTAGATATCTTTTGAACCAACTAAAACTTAGAAGTGCCAGCTGAGCTGCTTAGCAAGTCTAAGCAGGTGGGGAGAGGCCTGGAGGAGAGGAGTGCTGGTGTCATTGTGGAAGAAGGATGCGTGTGTAACTTGGCTTCCCACCTGCCCACAGGACCTTTCTTATCTCTTACTCTACAAGCTGACTCTGTCTCTCAGGAAACAAAGTCCCTCCATTCAATCAGGAAAACACTGATTTAATTAAGCCTTGTCAACAGAAATTGTACTAGATTATAAATATAAAAACTGGGAATGTGAGTGGCTGGATTACTATTGGGAGTTGATTTCAGCATATATTTCGAATAGGATGATTTCCTTTCAGTTCAGTTCAGTCACTCAGTCGTGTCCAACTCTTTGCGACTCCATGAATCGCAGCATGCCAGGCCTCCCTGTTCATCACCATCTCTCGGAGTTCACTCAGACTCACGTACATCGAGTCAGTGATGCCATCCAGCCATCTCATCCTTGGTCGTCCCCTTCTCCTCCTGCCCCCAGTCCCTCCCAGCATCAGACTCTTTTCCAGTGAGTCAACTCTTCACAAGAGGTGGCCAAAGTACTGGAGTTTCAGCTTTAGCATCATTCCTTCCAAAGAAATCCCAGGGTTGATCTCCTTCAGAATGGACTGGTTGGATCTCCTTGTAGTCCAAGGCACTCTCAAGAGTCTTCTCCAACACCACAGTTCAAGAGCATCAATTCTTCGGCGCTCAGCCTTCTTTACAGTCCAACTCTCACATCCGTACATGACCACAGGAAAAACCATAGCCTTCACTAGATAGACCTTAGTTGGCAAAGTAATGTCTCTGCTTTTGAATATCTAGGTTGGTCATAACTTTTCTTCCAAGGAATAAGCGTCTTCATCTTTCCCTATTTCTTTCTTCCCCATTCCCAGTCCTAGACACCATAGAAACAGACTCCAAGCCCTTACATCCTGTTGTTCAAAACAGGGTGTGTTCTGACCCAGAGATGTGTGACAGTATCACAATTAGAGGGTGACTATGAATGCCCAGCGAGACAAATAACTACTCCAAAGATAGAAGTTCAGTTTAATTCAGTTGCTCAGTCATGTCTGACTCTTTCTGACCCTCTGAACCACAGCACACCAGGTCTCCCTGTCCATCACCAACTCTTGGAGTCCACCCAAACTCACGTCCATTGAGTTGGTGATGCCATCCCCATCTCATCGTCAATCATCCCCTTCTCCTGTCCTCAGTCTTTCCCAGCATCAGGGTCTTTTCAAATGGATCAGCTGTTCACATCAGTGGCCAAAGTACTGGAGTTTCAGCTTCAGCATCAGTCCTTCCAATGAAGACCCAGGACTGATCTCCTTTAGGATGGACTGGTTGGATCTCCTTGCAGTCCAACGAACTCTTAACAGTATTCTCCAACACCACAGTTCAAAAATAACAATTCTTCTGTGCTCAGATTTCTTTATAGTCCAACTCTCACATCCATACATGACCACTAGAAAAACCCATAGCCTTGACTAGAGGGACCTTTGTTGACAAAGTAACATCTCTGCTTTTTAATAAGTTGTCTAGGATGGTCATAACTTTCCTTCCAAGGGGTAAGTGTCTTTTAATTTCATGGCTGCAATCACCATTCTAGGTTGGTCATAACTTTTCTTCCAAGGAGTAAGCGTCTTCTAATTTCATGGCTGCAGTCACCATATGCTGTGATTTTGGAGCCCCAAAAATAAAGTCTGACACTGTTTCCCCATCTATTTCCCATGAAGTGATGGGACCGGATGCCATGATCTTCATTTTCTGAATGTTGAGCTTTAAGCCAACTGTTTTAGTCTCCTCTTTCACTTTCATCAAGAGGCTTTTTAGCTCCTCTTCACTTTCTGCCATAAGGGTGGTATCATCTGCATATCTGAGGCTATTGATATTTCTCCCAGCAATCTTAATTCCAGCTTGTGCTTCTTCCAGTCCAGCGTTTCTCATGATGTACTCTGCATAGAAGTTAAATAAGCAGGGTGACAATATACAGCCTTGACGTACTCCTTTTCCTATTTGGAACCAGTCTGTTGTTTCATGTCCAGTTCTAACTGTTGCTTCCTGACCTGCATACAGATTTCTCAAGAGGCAGGTTAGGTGGCCTGGCATTCCCATCTCTTTCAGAATTTTCCACAGTTTATTGTGATCCACACAGTGAAAGGCTTTGGCATAGTCAGTAAAGCAGAAATAGATGTTTTTCTGGAACTCACTTGCTTTTTTGATGATCCAGTGGATGTTGGCAATTTGATCTCTGGTTCCTCTGCCTTTTCTAAAACCAGCTTGAACAGGTTAGCCTACTCCAATTGCCAGCAGAAGCTACTGAACAACTGTCATTCCCCATTCTTCCTCTGAATATTTTCTTAGGACATGAGTCTTTTACTTCCTTGATCTATGTACATACTCAGTTGCTCAGTCATGTCCAATTCTTTGTGACTCCATGGATTGTAGCCTGCTAGGCACCTCTGTCTGTGGGATTTTCCAGGCAAGAATGCTGGAGTGGTTTTCCATTTCCTCCTCCAGGAGATCTTCCTGACCCAGGGATTGAATCCACATCTCCTGTGTCTCCTGCAGTAGCTGGTGGATTCTTTACCACTGAATCACCTAGGAAGCTCCTCTTGGTCTATGGATAGAGCTAAATATCTGTATTCAGAGAACTTCAGAAAGAAGAAGAGGAAATGGAAGATATTTTTTTTCCTACCCTGAAATCTGTGACTTTTTGAAAGCCATATCTTTGGAGAACAAAAGCCAGAATGAAAATAGGGTAAATCACTAATCCTGTCTCTGCTGGGCATGAGTGTGAGACAAAGGTTGCTGTTAGAGGAGGGTGTTTCAGACTATAGCAGAGTTAAAATCACAAAATCTACTGTGAAGTTACTACTAGACTGTGGTATATAAAAATTCAAACAGAAATGACCATTTCATTTTTACGAAATGTAGGCTGTGTAGGGAAAGCTGGAACTAGCTCTCTTGGAATACATCTCTGAATTTGTCTTCATTACAGCTCCCTGTTTTATTTCCTGTTTAACAGACTTCAAAGGTTACTGACTCCTTGCTCTAAGATGTGTTATTACCAAGGAATTCAGACTTTCATGTCTCTTGTCCTTGTAATTGTCTCTAATTGCTCCCCAACAGTCTGAGACGCAATGCAAACCTCTCTGTCAGAGTTTGAAACCATGATTTTGTAGTAAAGTTGACTGAAAATTTTCTCAAGAAAGATCTTATCCCACCAGGTTACTTACTTGAAGAACCTGAACTAGTTGTAGATTAGTTGTTCGCTCACTTGTGAATCAACTTGTAGGTCTCCAGCTGGTGCTTTTGTAAGAAGAGCTGTGTCTGGTGGCCCTGGGATGCAATGCCTTTTTCCTCCATGTCATCTCCAGTAGTTCCATGGCTAGCTATGGACCAGTTGCAGGATACAACTTGTCTTCCTGTGTCTTGTAGTGACTTTGACCCCTCCTGTAGTATAGAGAACTCCTTTTGCCGTGAATTGTCTTTCTTTTCTTCTTTTTTTACAGCCTTCAGCATTGATACAGGAGTCTTTCTGACTCCCATCCCATTAAATCGTGTAGTCTTCATTCTGAAAGTCTGAGACAAGGGGTCCCACTATAGAACCTTTATCTGTTTCTGCAACATGCCCTGCACAGTGATCTCTCCCTTTGTAATCACATTTATGCTTCCTTTTGGGAAAAGACTGACAACTTCACCAACATGCCGGAAGTACTTCCCGAGGATATGCTTGCAGTACCCACCGTGAGTGTGTTAACAGCCACTGATGACACAGTAACAGCATGCACCAGGGTCATACCAGCTATGTTTCCTCCTGCATGTCCACTAGCTTGTTGTTGTTTTTCAGTCACTAAGTCATGTCCGACTCTTTGTGACCCAATGGACTGTAGCACAACAGGCTTCCCTGTCCTTCACCATCTCCCAGATCCTGCTCAAAACCATCCTTTGAGTCAGTGATGCCATCTGACCATCCGATCCTCTGTCATCTCCTTCTCCTCCTGGCTTCAGTCTTTCCCAGCATCAGGGTCTTTTCTTTTCCAGTGAGTCAGCTCTTTACATCAAGTGGTCAAAGCATTCAGCTTCAGCATCAGTCCTTCCAATGAATATTCAGGACTGATTTCCTTTCAGATTGACTGGTTGGATCTCCTTGCAGTCCAAGGGACTCTCAGGAGTCTTCTCCAACACCACAGTCCAAAAGCATCAATTCTTTAGCACTCAACCTTCTGTGTGGTTCAGCTCTCACATCCATACATGACCACTGGAAAAACCATAATTTTGATTACACAGACCTTTATTGGCAAAGTAATGTCTCTGCTTTTTAACACCTGTGTTCACTCGTTATTTTCGCCGTTGCTCCTGAGTGTGCCTGCCCTGGTTCTACAGACTTGCTTGCTGCCATGCTCACAGTATTTGCTTCTGAGATTGTGGCTTTCCCCACTGCTGCTCCCTTTACTGCTCCTCCCCACTCTTCCTACTGCTGAGAAAATTAAGTTTATGAATATGATTGGGAAAAACTTTGAAATTATCAAACGTAAGCTCCCACTTGATTCAGGAATCTCACTATAGTACCCTTGTCAGATGGTAATCTCTGTTGTGTGTGGACAGCTTCAGTGCCGAAGTATTACAGTTAAGTATGCAAGAGGAGAAGGGGATGACAGAGGATGAGATGGTTGGATGGCATCATCCACACAATGGACATGAGTTTGAGCAAGTTCCAGGAGACAGTGAAGGACAGGGGAACCTGGCATGCTGCAATCCATTGGGTAGAAAGAGTTGGACACGACTTATCAACTAAACAACAATAATTCATATATACTTATATTTGCATACTTGTACTAATATTTTTATAGAAAGATTCCTATAAGAATGGGTTCAAGGGATATATACACTTTACATTTTGACAGCTACTAGCAAATTATAGGTGGATACCCCCCACACATTGCTACCGTTTTGTTATCACAATTAATGCATTTCTAAATTACTATACAGGCTTGCCACTGGCACACACTTGGCTATGTCTATTCAGTGCACAGATGAGATGGCCTCTGAGATGGCCTCAATACACCCATCACCCTCTACTCGTGGTCTCAGAGATAAGTGAGTTTTTCCAAGTTCTCAAATAGTCTTTCCCATGTTTCTGAAGTGAGATACAAACTATGAATAAGATGTTTGACCAGTAGCAACTGACAAGCTATTTCTTATGATCATAAACAGAAGTCTATAAAATTCAAGAGAAATTGCCAGATCAGCCCTAAGATCTTTGGAGGCTTGTACTTCTTCTCTAGATGACCCAGCGGTATCCGGCATGCTTTTTCACAGCCTGTTGTTGTTTAAACCAGAAGTATAACTTTGTACAATACGAGAGGCTGGTGAATATGATACCCACAGTAATCATTTGGATACACTTATGTAAGTCAGTTGCTTCTTTTTGCTGACCTGGATAAAAATGGTTTCAAATATCTGTGTTTCTTGAATATACCACTCCTTCTGTTGTATAGTTGTTACTGTGGATCCACTGTTGAGGTACTGAATATATCCACCAAACCACTGCTATGGGCAGAGCAGGGCAATAGCATAAATGTTCATGGCTGCCTTTTATCCTTTATCAAGATAGCTCTGCTTCTGATTTTTGATTGTATAAATCCCAGCATCCAGTGGAAGAGCGACCTCAACCACCTACTTCTCTACTCTTGTTATTTAGTCTCTCAGTTGCGTTTGACTCTTTGCATGGTCTGCAGCATGCCAGGCTTCTCTGTCCTTCACCATGTCCTGGAGTTTGCTCAAAGTCACGTCCATTGAGTTGATGATGCCATCCAACCATCTCATCCTCTGTCATCCCCTTCTCCTCATGCCCTAAATCCTTCCCAGCATGAGGCTCTTTTCCAATGAGTCGGCTACCCTATGGGTCTGCTTTTATGTTCTACTGTTTTCTGTTATCTGTTGCCGTAATAAATCATCTTTGTCTTTATTTCTGTAGCTAACCACTCAGGGTGGGACCAACACAGCCTCCACTGGGCACAGGTAGATCCTGCCATAAACATGAGCTGGGAGAAGTGATACATATATGTATCTATTGATAGTTATGTTATAAACTCATTACAAAAGGTGAAACCTTTTAAAGTATTCATATGTTTACCTTGGAGCTGTTATTTGTTTTGTGTAGTTGTAATAGCATATTGAAAAGCAGAGACATTACTTTGCCGACTAAGGTCCATCTTGTCAAGGCTATGGTTTTTCCTGTGGTCATGTATGGATGTGAGAATTGGACTGTGAAGAAAGCTGAGCACCGAAGAATTGATGCTTTTGAACTGTGGTGTTGGAGAAGACTCTTGAGAATCCCTTGGACTACAAGGAGATCCAACCAGTCCATTCTGAAGGAGATTAGCCCTGGGATTTCTTTGGAAGGAATGATGCTAAAACTGAAACTCCAGTACTTTGGCCAACTAATGCTAAGAGTTGACTCACTGGAAAAGACTCTGATGCTGGGAGGAATTGGGGGCAGGAGGAGAAGGGGATGACAGAGGATGAGATGGCTGGATGGCATCAATGACTTGATGGCTGTGAGTTGGAGTGAACTCCGGGAGTTGGTGATGGACAGGGAGCCCTGGAGTGCTGAGATTCATGGGGTCACGAAGAGTCAGACAGGACTGAGCGACTGAATTGAACTGATTGAACTGAAGTTTTCATCTGGTATCACTTGCCTTTGGGCTAAAGCATTTTCTTTGACGTATCTTTTGATTCATAAGTATCTGGTGATAGATTCCCCCAGTTGTTTATCTGAAAACAAATTGATCTTATTCCTCTAGAAATGTTATGATTTTGGCTTTATCCTTGAAGGACACTTTTGTAGGATATAGAATTCTAGGTGATTTTTTTTTCTAGTTCTGTAATGTCTTTATTCTTTTGTCCTCTACATTATTTCTGATAAGAAGTGAGTAATAATATTATATTTGTTCCCCTATGTGTAAAGTGTCACCTTTTGTGTGCATACTTTTACAATTGTTTCTTCCCCTTAACCTTGGCTTTGATTTTTAGCAATTTGACCAGAATAATCCTAGATGTGATTTTATTTGTGTTTATCCTGCTTCAGACTTGTTAACTTTCTTTGATTTGTGGGTTGGTATGTCTTCATTAAATTTGAAATATTTTTAATGATTCGTTTTTCAACATCCTTTTATTTTTGCTGCCTCAATCTTTTTTCTATTTCTTGGTAGACCATTAGATATCTACACTAGTAGTTGAACATGGACACTTTGTCTGTTGTTGCTTGGCTGTTTAGTTTTTCCCTCCTCTGTATGTTTTAATTTCCATTAACCTGTCTTCAAGTTTATTGTGTTCCCTTAGTCTGCTGTTAAACCCATTCAGTATAGGATATTGTAGCCTTACATTTAGAATTACATTTAGTTCTTAATAATTTTTCTCTGTTGAAATCCTTTGTTTGCATATTTGTAAATCTTTTAGTATTTTTAATGTATTTATAATTGTACCTTTATAATCCTTTCATCCTAAGTCCAGCATCTGGTCATCTCTTGCTCTGTTTCTCTTAACTGTTTATTTTTCCTGGTTGTGAGTCACATGTCTTCTGCTTCTTTGCAACATTTTTTTTTTAAATTATATACTACTCATTATGGAGGATACGTTGTCTTAAGTGTATATTTTCTTTAAAGAATATAGAGCCTTGTTATGGAGAGCAGTTAATTTTTTCATGGTTAGAACTCATGCTTTGTGGAGACTTTTAGAATTTGTTGGAGGCTCATCTAATGAAGTTTCTCAAGGACTATGGGAAACCTATGCTTATACTGTAGCCTTTCTGGGATTTTATCTAAATGCCTTGGTTTTTCAGCATTTCTGACTGATTCTAATTCTAATGCTTCCCAGTACTACATATCCTTCAAAATTTTATTTTAGTTTGTAGTCTCCAGTAGCTGTTCTCTGTTCTCTGCAAAGCCTCACAGAGTCTTGTGCTCAGCTTGCATAGGTTAATCTTTGGCCAATGTAACTCCTATGCAGGTTTTTTTTCATAGCTCTTTCCTCTCTGGCATCTGTACATGTAATTTTAAGCCACCTTAGCACCTCCATATTGATATTTTGGTTTCCTTTTCTTAGTGAGATTGCTGTTCAATTTGCCCTTAATTCCCTGTGATGTTATTTAGAAAGTGCCCCAAAGCCAGTGTGAATGCAGAGCTCTCTATCTGTTTCTCATCTCTCAAGGATAATAGTCTTCTGCTCTTAAGGTCCAGTGGCTGAAGACTGCCACAATACATGTTTTATAATACACATTGTATTATAAGTTGATGGTTGCTTATGGTTAGATGATCAATTGTCTATTATTCTATCATGCTGTATCTTCAAACCTGATTTTGAGTCCAAACTCTTCAAATTTTAAATTTTGTGACCTTAGGCAAATTTCTCAGACTTTTTTCACTATGGTTTCTTCATCTCTCAAAATAAGGTAGAAATTCCCAGTTAACTATAAACCATGTAACATAGATCTGCCACCGTGGTTCACTAATCAATGTTATGTTCATATCATCTTTCTCCATGCTTTATTACTTTCATCTTGGCTTAGGAGCACTGTGCCTAACTGAAATAACTAACTCTTTCAGTTTATTCTGAATGTTTCAGGACAGAGATGTAAAGAAAAGAAGGAAGCTGCTTGGGGAAGACACTCCCAAGGACTGTGTGTTCCAAGAGTTCAAGTACTTAAAATCCCATGTTTTACATGTCACTGTAATATTGAGGTCATATTGCTACCTATAATTTTGCTCTATGTATATGGACAGTTATTATCTTCTTGTGGCTTTCGGAATAACCAGTACAATGCCCTAGGCTTAAACGGAAGTTTTGCCTAACTATATTTCTATGTGGAAGTCTTTAGAAGAGCTCAGGAATTGTTCAGTGGGGTAAGACAGGAATGATTTCAAAAACTCTTATTTATACTCCACAGCTTTGACAATGATCTTATTTTAAGGTATTTTTTTTAACTTGAACTGTTCTAAGAATGAATATATTTAGAAATACGCTATATCGAGACAACATTAACGCTATGTATAAATGCTTTACAAATGATTTATGATGTATTTTAAAGTGATATTCAGTTATAACACAGCAACAGCCATTTCAAATACATTTACTTTAAGTTACCCCATTGATTATAAATAGCTCACTTGAAAATGCTAAGCAATTATATTGAAATGTGACATCTTTTTTGCACAACAAAAGATAATATAGTTCTTGTTGATATTAAAATTGTTCTACCCTGTAAATAGATTGTTCTTAGTAGTCACAGATTACTATATACTATACACAGTGGAAAAACACAAAGGAAAAAACTATCATCCATGTTTTTTTAGAGTAGTCCTAGGATTTGAGAAAAAATCCAGTTTATTCTTAATACAATAACAAGAGGAGTTCATTTTTCTGGCACTTCTAATGACTCTTAAAATGTCTGCATTGTTTATCCATTGCATCCATTCTCCCTTCCACCTGCTCATCCATTAGCCATCCCATTATTAACATTAATTAAATAATAAATATTTATTAAGCATTTACTAGGTGCTAGGACTATGCTCAGCTTGGAAGATAAAATTGTTGGCAACATAAGGTTTCTTCTCACTTGCAGTTTATAGTGCAGCCAGTAATACAGAAAAACAGGGTAACAATGCAGTGTGCAAAGACCGCAGGCAGGCGTGCAGAATGTTCTAAGAACACATAGCAATGAAACATCCTGGTCTTTGGGGATTAAGGGAGAATATATTATTTAAACCAAAATATCCAAGGGAAGAGAACTGCTAAGGGTCCTCCAGGCTGAGTGAACAGCATATGTGCAAGCCTGGAGGCAGGAAAATGTGGGATTGAAAAAAACATTTGAAAGTTTGTCAGTGTGGAAGGTGATGTAAAAAGTGGTACAGGCTAAGGCTAGAGAAACAGATAAGGATGAGGCTTGGGGAGTCTTTTAAGGAGGGTGGACCTAATTCTGAAAGTAACATTAAGATGGTGAAGCATTTCAAGCACTGAAGGAATTAATGTGATCTGATTTTAAGTGAACTATTCTGACTTGTCAGCATTTGCAAACACCTAAGCGTCTGTCTACAATGTGGGAGACTTGGGTTCGAGCCCTGGGTTGGGAAGATCCCCTGGAGAAGGAAATGGCAGTCCACTCCAGGACTATTGCCTGGAAAATCCCATGGACAGAGGAGCCTGGTAGGCTACAGTCCATGGGGTCGCAAAGAGTCAGACACGACTGAAGGACTTCACTTTCACTTTCATACTATCAAAGCAGGGATTTATCCCTATCTAGTTGCTGAATCCAGACTAATCTAGAAAGATTCACTCTCACTGGGACAGGAGACTAGAATCTGTTTCATGGCTTATGATTAGCTGTCTACTCCACCTATCAGATTCTCAACCGCATTCTTGTCATGTTCTTACCCTAATGATCTACTCAGTCAAAATGGCAGGGTTTCTACCTTGGTTGCTAATTAGCCATCCTGTTCCACTGCCCCCAAACCATCTCAGCCTCCTTAAAAAGAGTGCCTGTTACTCATGTCCTTCTAACTTTTTTGGGTACTGTATGAGATGATTTGTCTTTATTTCCTATCACTAGCTAGGACTTTGAGCAAAACCAGGGACTCTCGCAAAAAGTAAAATGTGTATCCACATATTCCGATCTGGGTTTCCCAAATGTTTGGACCTAAGCCTCAGAATTCTTTCTTGTTTTCTTCTGTGGATCCGTGTCAGTCAAAATAATGTTTCTGATCTTTATTGTCTGGAGCTTGGATTTTTAAAAAGTAAAGTTACACTGGATATACTTTTCATGTGACTCCTGCTTTTCCCTTCTGGCTGATTGTGGTCTTATCCAAAATGTTGATCCCTTTTTCTTTTCAAATGCACATACTACAGACTCACGGTATATGCGTGCTAAGTCCCTTTAGTCGTATCTGACTCTTTGTGATCCTGTGGACTGTAGCCTGTGGGGCTCCTTTATCCAAGGGATTCTCCAGGCAATACTGGAATGGGTTGCCATCCCCTTTTCCAGGGGATCTTCCCGACCCAAGGATTGAACTTGTGTCTCCTGCATTGCAGGTGGATTCTTTACTGTTGAGTCACCAACTCACATTAAAACTGACCCTGTTGAGTACTTATTTCAGACCTATAAGGCCCTAATTTGTTACATCTTCTTGGATACTATAATCTGGAAAATTTAATGATATATCAAAACTGCAAAAGCCTTAGCCCTTTAACAGTCTAGTCCTGTATTTCTTTTTCTTTTTTATCTTGTTGTGATACAAGTTGCTTTAAATTTAAACTTATTTGAGGCATTGGACTGTAATCTCAGACACATGAAAAGGTCCTCTGAGTAGCAACGATGTGCAGCTGAGTCCAAATGGCTTATTTCATGGGAGATTAAAATCATTCTAAAATGCTCATGAAGTTCTCATAATTTGAGTCAAAATAAAATAACAGATTAGAAACAATGGAGCATACTAGTATGAAAGAGAAAAAATGACAGCCATCCATAGAGGATGAAGTCCAGTTTACTTAATGCAAGCCCAGAAAGTATAAAGCATTATCAAGGTATATAATATAAAACACTTATGAAGTTTAATAATGCATCTTAACAATAAGACTGAATCACTGAGAAATAATAATATTTTGACTTATGTACTCTGTGGAAGAAACTATAGAAATGCTGGTACATTTTAAAATGTTTTCCATCATAAGTAGCTAAAATATAAGTAGATGACACTTAAATAAGTGTTTGTAATAACAGTAGAAAATGCTTTAATGTTTGGACTGTTGTTTCTAATGGCAGCAACATGTCATGTTAACTCTGTTTCTCATATAATATTTGAATGCTGTAAATAAAACATAATTCAGTGGAAAATAATAGGCATAGGTAATATTCAGGAGACTTGGGTATTCTGACTCTGTTTCTTATCAGTTCAATGATCTATGGCAAGATATTAAACCTGAGCCTCAATTTCCTCATTGGTAAAAAGAGAGTAATTAATAATCACTTTCCCATAATGCTATAAGAATTACACACTGTAAGTAAAGTACCAAATTCAATATCTGATATATGACTACTGAGTAAATGTGCCGTCATAAAGGGTGGTAAAAATTGTACATGGCTATATTTATACTTAAGATAGCATTTCCCATCTGAGAACTTATTGCATAGATATTAGAACAATATTTATATAAACACCACATGGTATCTCCTTAATCTCAGATGCTCTGTATGAGAAGTGTTGCCAGACTTCACATGTTAGAGGCTTTCTTAATACAACAGGAGTCAGACATTCTACAGATGAGAGTTCCAAGGTCTAGAAAGGGTAAAGAGAATTGGCTGAGATCATACAGAAGATAGCAAGTCTCTGTCTTCTGCCAAGAATATTTACTCACCCTCCAGCCCTCCAAGGTTCATATTGGCATCTTAAACATCTTGCTGAGCATCTCTACTTTGTGTTCTGACATTATTTGAAATTAGCCCAGAGGTGGCCCTCTTGTTTCTATGTCTGTGGCTTACAGAGAAGCATTTGATAGGGGGTATGTAAGAAAAATATCTTTAACATTGGATTTATACACCCAACAGATGACATACTTAGATTAAAATTGAAGTTGTATTTTCAAGGAGTAGAATGTGAAAATCAGTGCTAAAATCTCTCCCAGCTACCCTTGTCAATGCTGCTTACTAAATTTAGTCATTATTTTTGTCAAGATAAATCAAGACTTAGTCATCCACATTTTTTTTTTCAGAGAGTGAATGTGCAGTGCTTTGCCTTAATTTGACTTTTCAGAATCATCCTTTTCTTTAGTCTTTTTTCTTCTCATTCTCTGCATCCTTTTAGCCATTGTTTGCTGCTGTCTCTCTGAAAATATCTTTTTTTTTTTTTAACTTTGTGTTCTTGGTATGGCTCTAGTCCAGGTGTTGCATGTTTGCCAATTAGACTTATGCAAAATGTTTTAATTAGAGCCCTGTCCAATTTCTCTTACTTTGTTATTTTGTGTATTGTTTTCAGACTACTTATATGAAAACACCTCTTTCCTTTTGTTCAGTTGAGCCCTTTGCTAGATCCTCCAAAGACAAAATACAGTCTGCTCTGGACCAACATTTATTCTCTTTCCTGATTTCTTTGTTTCATGTATTTTGTTCTTTTCCTATTTCTTACGTCAAATACTTAGTTTCTTCATTTTCTAAATTTGGTATGGCTCTAGTCCAGGTGTTGCATGTTTGCCAATTAGACTTATGCAAAATGTTTTAATTAGAGCCCTGTCCAATTTCTCTTACTTTGTTATTTTGTGTATTGTTTTCAGACTACTTATATGAAAACACCTCTTTCCTTTTGTTCAGTTGAGCCCTTTGCTGGATCCTCCAAAGACAAAATACAGTCTGCTCTGGACCAACATTTATTCTCTTTCCTGATTTCTTTGTTTCATGTATTTTGTTCTTTTCCTATTTCTTACGTCAAATACTTAGTTTCTTCATTTTCTAAACTTCCTTCGTACATGAATGAGGGCTATTTCCAAGACTGCCACCTGTGATTATGAATCTGGATAGTTTTATTTTAATGACAGTATTTAGCATATCATGCTGTATTATTAC
>SJYC01106241.1:0-19238 GCA_006408675.1 Madoqua kirkii | reverse complement strand
AGCCCATCTTTGCATGAAATGTTCCCTTGGTATCTCTAATTTTCTTGAAGAGATCTCTAGTCTTTCCCATTCTGTTGTTTTCCTCTATTTCTTTGCACTGATCGCGGAAGAAGGCTTTCTTATCTCTTCTTGCTATTCTTTGGAACTCTGCATTCAGATGCTTATATCTTTCTTTTTCTCCTTTGCTTTTTGCCTCTCTTCTTTTCACAGCTATTTGTAATGCCTCCTCAGACAGCCATTTTGCTTTTTTGCATTTCTTTTTCTTGGTGATGGTCTTGATCCCTGTCTCCTGTACAATGTCACGAACCTCATTCCATAGTTCATCAGGCACTCTGTCTATCAGATCTAGTCCCTTAAATCTATTTCTCACTTCCAGTGTATAATCATAAGGGTTATACCTGAATGGTCTAGCGGTTTTCCCTACTTTCTTCAATTTAAATCTGAATTTGGCAATAAGGAGTTCATGATCTGAGCCACAGTAAACTCCTGGTCTTGTTTTTGTTGACCGTATAGAGCTTCTCTATCTTTGGCTGCATAGAATATAATCAATCTGATTTTGGTGTTGACCATCTGGTGATGTCCATGTGTAGAGTCTTTTCTTGTGTTGTTGGAAGAGGGTATTTGTTATGACCAGTGCATTTTCTTGGCAAAACTCTGTGAGTCTTTGCCCTGCTTCACTTTGCATTCCAAGGCCAAATTTGCCGGTTACTCCAGGTGTTATCTTGAGTTCCTACTTTAGCATTCCTTAATATTATTGGAAATGGTTGGTGATGCAGAGTTATTAAAAGTTAGTTAGTCTAATGAGTTTCTAGTCGAAATAACACCAAGAAGCCAAATAAGAAGCCTGCAGGTTTCGCAGCAGACTTTTTCTAGCAAACTGGCTATAGTTTGCATTGCCTGCTATTCAGAGTAGGAAAGGAAATAGTGTAAAACAATTAACCGTGGGTAGTAAGAAACTAAAAATTATTTCTATCAGTCAGCCTTTGCTTGTGGGGTTTCTCAGTTATTATTTTTATATGTCAAATGAAAACACATCTGTCAGACACAGAGAACATTATTGTGTAGGTGGTGGTGAGTCATATTGTGGTATTTTGTGTAATGACTAAGAACGTTGGCAGAAATCTTACCGGCTGAAAACCTTTAAGGCTTGTTCTCTGTGTGTACACATCTCTTCGGGGACTTACCACGCGCTGCTGTTTTCCATTTATGTCTGTCTTGACTGGTTAGGGACGGGTAATAATTCACTGAACGCTCCTCTATTTAAACCAACAAAGGGCTTATCTAGCTTTCAGGTTTCCAACCACCCCTATGAAAATAAAATACTGTTCTCAAGGTCATGGTGGTTAAATTTGAAGAGCTGTGACGCCATTTCATGACTCGTGGATGTGGTGGCTGTTTGCTATGGGAAGGATGGATGTTCATAAATTTAATGAATTATTGCAGCTGAAAGGCACATGTTCTCCATACATTTGTAGAAGTCTAATTTTGCTGCTGTTAAGGGTCACCCTTCAGTCCTCTGTCTGCTTTGGCCCTTTCTGCTTTGCGTGGTTCTTAGCACTGTGTCATGTGACTTAAGGCCTGACCGTTTTTCCCTCCAGGAGGGTTTGTCTTGTACGTGGCAGTGTTGAATTGTGGGGTGAGAGATGAGGTTAGACGTGAGAGATGAGGGTGGATGAGGGAGAGGGCTAAACCCAGAGAAGGCAATGCTGCTGTTAGGTTTATGTGAGGTGAACCGGGGGTTGCCGCCTCCTGGACATGTGGGAGACTTTTGGTGGGTGGGATAGGATGGGTAACTTGGGCCTGTTTACTATGGGTAAATACCTGGTGTTTTTAATTTGAAGAAGGAAAGTTACCCTTGTATGAATAATATAATGTTAAAAAATACTGTGAGCTCTGTGCATTGAGTCAAATGGATGATTATCTTGTCAAGGACCATTTAAAAACCAAAGCCAAACAACCCCAGAACAGAAACGTACACAGAACAGGGGGTTGACTGGCAGGGTAACCCCAAGGACCTCTCTGTTTTAGCTCTCCCGCTCTTCGTTTTTTTAATCTCTGTTTCCCCCAGCATTCAACATGTGTCTTCCTACTTCTGTGTGATACAGAGTTAGCTTAACTCCTTAGAAACAGAGATCCTGAATTTCTTCATTAGAGGTTTCTCTTGTTAGCTGAAAACTCACTTGTTGTTGGCTCACTGAAATCTATTGACTTGGTAGATGTTCAAAAAATAGGTCCTTTAAATATCACATTGAAACTATTATAAATAATTTCATATTTTAGCCTCACATCTCTGAAAAGAGCTTTTCAACTCATTCAAAACTCTTATTGTATATTATTTCAAAATTCCTTCCTTTGCTTTATCTAGTGAATCAATCCATTTCCTTAGATTTATTTGCGCTATGCCAATTGTTTTCTGATTTATATAGATTTCTCTATAGAGTTGCCTGCTTACTCTAGAGTGTATAACTGGTGGGGTTTCTTTGTGCAGAATCTTTCCAAGTGGGGTTTATAACATGCTTTGTGAGAGATGAAGCCAGAATTTTAGTTCCCACAGCTGGACTTCCTTCAGCATTCTTTTCTTCTTAATAAAAAAATGTCTAATTATTATGTTTTCTCCAAGATAATAAAAATATAGGAAATAAGTGTTTTATAAAGATATGAAAAACATAATTGGTGTCTTCCCACAGAAGAAAAGCCTTTGTTGGTTTTCATTTTTAAGAAACTTATACTTTCTATGGAGAAAAATGATGCTTGGTGCACATGTTTCTTTCTTTACCATTCACTAAATCATTTTCATTTAACTGTAAATCCCTATCCAAGAAAGAATAATACAAAAAAAAAAGTTCTTTGGCCAATGAAAGGAGCTAGGCCATCTCAATCCAAGGTATAGTAACAGGAACTAAATTTATTCTATTTATCTTTGGATTAATTGCCAGCCCTCAAAACAATATCTGACATAGCCAGATTGCAGAAATTGGTGGTGGGGCAATAAGGTGAGAGGTTAGAAGGTGATCTAGAAGCAACCAGGATGCTTCTTGGGGTTGTGCTAAATACATTTGTTTGTTAATCTTAGTGAAAAAGATTGAGGGCAAGAGAAAATGAAAAGGGGGAGAGGGCGACTACAAAGGATGTGATGGTTGGATGGTATCACTGACTCAGTGGACTTGAGTTTGAGCAAACTCCGGGGGATAGTGAAGGAGGGGAAGCCTGGAGTGCTGTAGTCCATGGGGTCGCAAATAGTTGGCTAGGACTTAGCAATTGAACAAGTGAAAAACTTGACTATTAACCCACAGAAGGCCAGTACTCTTCTCTAGATCACTACTCAGGAGAAATAAAAAACATTGAAAAGTTTCTTCAGGACTTAAATTGTTATATTAACCTATCACCTAATTTAATCTTAAGGGACATGGGGGGAAATATTGCCCATCTCTTGGTCTAAATGGAATACATACTATTGGAGTGTACATAATTTTCAAGGGAAGAACAAGAATATTTCATGGAAGTGAACATGGTTTCAAACAGAAACTGTATCTAAAGTTGTAACATTTTTCAGATTGAACCACTTACTCTAAAGAGGTTCACTTTTTCCCTTTCCTGCCTCTTCATACATTTTTTTCCAATGTTTCTTTCCTAAATAGATTCCTTGTTTTAGTTAACTGTTCAACCAGAATGATCTGTCCTTACTATGTACACATGGCCCTGTTTTCTCTATTCTGAAATTTTTTGCTTTCCTGCTCCATCAACCAGGCTTGATATTTTTTTTTAAAGAACTTTATTGAGATATAACTTACATGCTGTAGAACTGACCCCTTAGTAAATTTATATATTTTGTAGTCATCACCACAATCCAGCTCTAGAATAACTCCATCACCTTATCTCCTCTTGGGTCCATTTGCAGTTAATCTCTGTTCTTGCCTCTAGCCCCAAGCAACCACTGATCGGCTTTCTGCTTCTATAGATGGACTTTTTTTCTTTAAAAATTCATGTAAAGAGATGCTGAGATGAGATGCTGATGCTGAGATCTCACTATCTTGATGCTGTGACCCTAATTGTTTTGTTTTCCATGACTGCCTCTTTCAGTATTTGAATTATCAGAGTGAAAAATCTTTTATAATATTACTTTGAAGTAATTTTACAGCTTTGAAGGAACTAATATATGAGATGATTTCAAATTAGTTTATACTCTGTTCTTTTTCCTCCTTTTGTCAATGTGCTTTCTTTCCCCAGCTTGCCCAGCAGTGTGTCTAAATGAGCGCAGGTAGCTGAAAAAGAAAGGAGCCAAAAGCAGTCCATCCATTCTGTAACCAAAGAACGACCTCAGGAGTAGTGTCTGTGAAATAGGGTATAGATTCAAACATAGGAGGTAAAGCTAAAGCTAGCAGCTTCCATAAGAAACCATACAGTTTTATTTTGTTTTATCTGCAGCTTGCAAAGATTTCCTACAGAAAATAAAAAGCATCAATGTTAATAAAAGAAAAAATATTATGAAGTTAGATTGCATAAAAAACAGTGATCAAAATAGACTTAACAAAATGAAAAGGCACAGGTGAGGCAAAATACTAGCAGTGCATACCTCTGACAAAGGACATGTTTTACAACAATAAGACAGACAATTCATAAGTAGGCAAAGATTTAAATAGATATCTCAAAACAGAATACATGTGAATGTCATGTGAACTTGTGAAAAGGCATACTCAGCATCAGGTGTCATCAGGAAATGCAAATTACAACTGCATCGAGGCGCCACTTCACATAAGCTGTGCTGCCACTTCAGTGGCATCTGACTCTGTGTGACTCCATGGACTGCAGCCCACCAGGCTCCTCTGTCCATGGGATTCTCCAGGCAAGAATACTGGAGTGAGTAACCATTCCCTTCTTCAGGGGATCTTCCTGATTCAGGAATCTAATCTGCATCTGTTATGTCTCCTGCGTTTGCAAGCAGGTTCTTTACCGCTTGCACCACCTGGAAAGCCCTGCTGCTGCTGCTGCTGCGTCGCATCAGTCGTGTCCGACTCTGTGTGACCCCATGGACTGCAGCCCACCAGGCTCCTCCGTCCATGAGATTTGCCAGGCTAGAGTACTGGAGTGGGGTGCCATCGTCTTCTCCATGGAAAGCCCTAGGATGACTAAAATTTTAAAGATATAGTACCAAATGTTTGTGAGGGTGTAGAGTAACCAAAACTCCTATATGTTGCTGGTGGGAGAGTAAAATGGTACAACCAGTTTCTGAAGCTTAAAGTACAAAAAACTTCAATGTATACCTTTGCCAAAACATGAAAATTGTTTACTTAGGAGTGTACCTTTACTCTGCGTACATACCTGCTAAGTCGCTTCCGACTTCTTGTGACCCTATGGACTATAGCATGCAAGGTACAGTCTCTTATGTCTCCTGCAGTGGCAGGCGAGTTCTTTACCACTAGTGCCACCATCTTACGCAAAAAAAAAAAAAAAAAAAGGAAGGGAGGGTGGGTTTGAATTATTGAAATGCATTGATCTTCACTATGTCCCATAATAACCCCTCTCCCTCTTTTTCAGATACCTCACCACTAAAGTGAGGACCTTAGCTTTTTCTTCAGTCTAGCTATATATCAGATATTGTTTGGGGTCCTGGCAACTAATGCAAAGATAAATAGAACAAATTTCATTCCTGCATCTGGAGATGAGTCTAGGAAGGGAGTCAGACATGCCAGTGTGATTGTGGTTAATGCAAGTGTGATAACTGTGGCAATGTGATTAATACCAGAAGGTTAGAAGAGCAGAGAAGGGTACCCCCACCCCCCAGGGTAAGTCAGGTAGGCTGCCTGGGGGACAACTGATCCCTTGTAAAAGCTTATATACCTTGTAAAAGCCAGAATACTGGAGTGGGTAACCTTTCCCTTCTCTAGGGGATCTTCCCAATCCAGGGATCGAACCCAGGTCTCCTGCATTGCAGGCAGATTCTTTACCAGCTGAGCCACAAGGGAAGCTCAAGAATACTGTAGGGTAGCCTTTCCCTTCTCCAGAGGATCTTCCGACCCAGGAATCTAGCCAGGGTCTCCTGCATTGCAGATGGATTCTTTACCAACTGAGCTATCAGGGAAGCCCCCAAGCTTAGATAAATGAGACTCATTCTTAGACATGGTGGGAAGGGCTCTTTGGAAAAAGGTTTCAGAAATGGGCAACTTGTGATCCCAAGTGCTGAAAGCTGGCTGCTGGGGGAGGAGGAGGAGGTGAGGTGGGGCAAGTCAGCAAAGGCCTTATCATGAAGGGCCCTACCTACTAGCTAAGGAATTTGGACTATATCCTGTGAAGAAGAGGAATTGTTGAAGCCTTCTATCATGTCTTCCTAACTGGAATCTAAATTCCATGTGATTGGGGTCTGTTATTCATCTTTGCATCCTTTGTAATGTCTGGCCATGGTCCTGGAATGGATAGGACACGGAGTAGGTGTTGATTGATCTCTAAGGCTGTGTGATAGTCTCTTCCAGTCTTGCAGGCTTGTTTCAAGCCACATTATTAAACTGGAGTGAGTCAGAGCAAAGAAACTTTTGGAATGGAGGGGTGGGGGTCTCATTACACTCTGGGCATTGTGCCTAGGCACTCCCAGTTATTATTTAATCCATGTCACCCCCTCTCGCTCACATTTGCCAGTGACCTCTGATTGCTCTTATGATAAAGACCAAAGTTTTATGATAAAGACCAAAGTGACCTGCCTGCAAGGCTGCTGTTCACTGTCTGTGGTGCTTCTGACCTATTTAATTTCTATTCATTTCTCAAGTCTCACCTCAATCACAGCCTTCCCTGCCCCGTGACTCCCCGTAGCAAATGGGCTCTGGCAGCTCAACTCGGTGTGCTCGTCACTGGGATCCTGTGATTATTTGCTTTCTCTTCTGCTGAGCTCTGTGATGCCTTTCTATTCCCTGCACCTACAGTGTCTAAATTTAGTGGATGCTTGAATTTTAATAATCCATAACAACCAGACCTGGAGCTCAGGGGCATCTAACAACAAAGTCTCCCTCTTTGTGCAGATAGACACTCAGCAGGCCCAGTGGGCTGCTAGTGCAGCTCAAGGGTGTGTTTTTCCTACTGACGTCAGTGTCATGGTTCTGCCCATCTGTTGACTGATCAACAGAATGAGCAGGCTAGTGGATAAGGACATGGGATCTGGAACCAGACAGTCTAGTCTCAAGTTTCTCCTCCACCATTTACTAGCTGTGTTACCTTGAACAGGCTATTGAATCTGTCTGATTCAGTTTTCTGGAAAGTGAGATACTACTAACCAGTTTATAGGATTATTGTGAGGATAAACTAAATTAATCCATAAAAAACATTGCTACTAAGCACACAGAAGGTACTCAGTAATTGTTAGCTGTTACCATTACCACTATCCATGTATTCCTTCCTATTGTCTTACTGTAATCCCAGATTACATCCAGAGGGCCTATGTGTGTGCATGCTCAGTTGGGTCTTACTCTGTGTGACCCCATGGACTGTAGCTTGCCAGGTTCCTCTGTCCATGGGATTTCCGAGGCAAGAATACTGGAGTGGGTTGCCATTTCCTCCTCTAGGGGATCCACCCAACCCAAGGATCAAACCCGAGTCTCCTGCATTGGCAGGCAAATTCTTTACCTGGTGAGTCATCTGGGAAGCCTAGAGGGCCTATAGCAATTTTTAATTATTTTATGGAACTTCTCTCCTTGCATGAAGCCATCTGCTCTAAAGTTCTAATTCAACCATGTCCTCTCAATTCAAAGTTGGTCATTTGTGTCTCAGCAGAAGCAGTTTTCTAACTCTGCAAAATATAGTAATATTAATACTTTTTGCTGTGAATTTCGAGGTTTTTAAGATTCACATGTTTCTTCACACCTCTGCTCAGTTAGGGAATCTCTCGCTCACATTTGCCAGTGACCTCTGATTGCTCTTATGATAAAGACCAAAGTTTTATGATAAAGACCAAAGTGACCTGCCTGCAAGGCTGCTGTTCACTGTCTGTGGTGCTTCTGACCTATTTAATTTCTATTCATTTCTCAAGTCTCACCTCAATCACAGCCTTCCCTGCCCCGTGACTCCCCGTAGCAAATGGGCTCTGGCAGCTCAACTCGGTGTGCTCGTCACTGGGATCCTGTGATTATTTGCTTTCTCTTCTGCTGAGCTCTGTGATGCCTTTCTATTCCCTGCACCTACAGTGTCTAAATTTAGTGGATGCTTGAATTTTACATAATCCATAACAACCAGACCTGGAGCTCAGGGGCATCTAACAACAAAGTCTCCCTCTTTGTGCAGATAGACACTCAGCAGGCCCAGTGGGCTGCTAGTGCAGCTCAAGGGTGTGTTTTTCCTACTGACGTCAGTGTCATGGTTCTGCCCATCTGTTGACTGATCAACAGAATGAGCAGGCTAGTGGATAAGGACATGGGATCTGGAACCAGACAGTCTAGTCTCAAGTTTCTCCTCCACCATTTACTAGCTGTGTTACCTTGAACAGGCTATTGAATCTGTCTGATTCAGTTTTCTGGAAAGTGAGATACTACTAACCAGTTTATAGGATTATTGTGAGGATAAACTAAATTAATCCATAAAAAACATTGCTACTAAGCACACAGAAGGTACTCAGTAATTGTTAGCTGTTACCATTACCACTATCCATGTATTCCTTCCTATTGTCTTACTGTAATCCCAGATTACATCCAGAGGGCCTATGTGTGTGCATGCTCAGTTGGGTCTTACTCTGTGTGACCCCATGGACTGTAGCTTGCCAGGTTCCTCTGTCCATGGGATTTCCGAGGCAAGAATACTGGAGTGGGTTGCCATTTCCTCCTCTAGGGGATCTACCCAACCCAAGGATCAAACCCGAGTCTCCTGCATTGGCAGGCAAATTCTTTACCTGGTGAGTCATCTGGGAAGCCTAGAGGGCCTATAGCAATTTTTAATTATTTTATGGAACTTCTCTCCTTGCATGAAGCCATCTGCTCTAAAGTTCTAATTCAACCATGTCCTCTCAATTCAAAGTTGGTCATTTGTGTCTCAGCAGAAGCAGTTTTCTAACTCTGCAAAATATAGTAATATTAATACTTTTTGCTGTGAATTTCGAGGTTTTTAAGATTCACATGTTTCTTCACACCTCTGCTCAGTTAGGGAAAACAGTAGTGAGGTGTAGTAAGGAATACAATATTAATAGCACTGTTCTCTCACAAATCAGGGCTTCCCATGTAGCTCAGCTGGTAAAGAATCCATCTGCAATATAGGAGACCCCAGTTTGATTCCTAGGTCGGGCAGATCCCCTGGAAAAGGGATAGGCTACCCACCCCAGTATTCTTGAGTTTCTGTTGTGGCTCAGCTGGTAAAGTATCCACCTCCAGTGTGGGAGACCTGGGTTCGATCCCTGGTTTGGGAATATCCCCTGGAGAAGAGAATGGCTACCCACTCTTGTATTCTGGCCTGCTGAATTCCATGGACTGTATGGCGTCTCAAAGAGTCGGACATGACTGAGCGAGTTTCACTTTCACTTTTCTCTCACAAATCACAACTCTTTTCCCCAAACTAACCACCATATTATTGAGCTATTTGAATAACTGACCTGACTCCACAATCCCACCCCAAGAAAACCCTCATTGTTGGGAAAAGTGCTTTATGTCGCCATATCCCCCTATTCTTCAGTAGATGAGAACAGGTATAACTTACAGGAAATTAAAAAAGGAAGAAAGGGAAAAAATAATAATTTCACATATGTAACAGTTGCATAACAAATTTTAACATTTTTAACATGTTCCCTTATAATGGAATTTTCTGTAAATATTTTTTATTCCTTCCTTGGTTTTACATTGTTGAAATTCTTAACTAGTTTCTAGTGGTTAGTGTCTGAGTGTGTGTTTTAGTGACTTAACTGCTTACCTTGCTCTTAAAATAGCTCCTGGTTTGTATTAAAAGATGAGAGAACTAACCACAGTACATTTGCCCCCCCTGTGCCAGACATTACTACCTGCTGAGCTGATGATGCGGATCCTCACAGAGCCCTGAAATGACAGGCCCATCCTGGAGATGAGGAAACGAAGGCTTAATGAGATGAAAAATTTTCCTAGGCAGCTGGCATGTATCAGACCTTGTGTGTCTAGGCCCTGGAGGTGCAGGGGTTAACAAGATCAGAGCATAAGGGATAACGAGAAATAAGGCTGGCAATTAAGTTGTGGTTATAAATGGAAGACCTCAAAAGACTGGCTGAGGGGTGTATAATTAATTTTGCAGGTAGTGTGGAACTAATGACATTTTGTACTTCCTCCCACTTTCTCAGTCCTCAACACTGGGCAGCCAGTGATGTAAGGAACCTTCCAGGTGATTCCATCCCTCACTCGTTTGAGGACCACTGGTGTAACACGTCAGTGGCTATGATGTAGAAAGTATCGGAACGGCAAGAAGGAACTGGGGGAGGCTGGTGCCAGAACCAAGGCAGAGGTGATTAGGGCATAAGTTTGGGTGGCTTCACTGGAAACAAAGAGAAAATGTGAGCTTTTTTTCAAGGAAGAAATGATAGCACTTGATGACCCAGCAGAGGCAGAACTGTAAGATGGGAGGCCCATAAGTGGTAGAGCTGCATTATATGCCTCAGTTAGCTGAACCTTATTATTGTGCCTTAATTTATAGTAATTTAATATGTCTCACACCCATCAATCTGCCGCTCTTAACTAGATTCAACTTTCCTGTAGGAATAAAATTGTACCAGATGCTCAATACAAGTAATAATGTTGACCATGGAGTGAGTTATTAAATGCCAGAACTGTTCCCTATGCACTTTATAGTCATTATCTCATTGTTGTTCATTAGTTATAGATGTTCATAAATTGCCTTCCCTCAGTGTTCAATCTAAGCTGCACACCACTATAAAATTAATGTTTCCAGACACTGATCTGAGAGACTGAGAGTCTGAGCTCAGGAGTCAGACAGCTCTAGGCTTAAACTCCAAGCCCCATCATTTACCAGGCATATGTGGTCTTTGAGCAGGTTACTTACCAACCTTCTGCCAAAACTTCCCCCAGCTGTATTACAACAAGTATTATTAATACAAGGTGGGTGTAATCATGAGTGGAACTCTCAGGGTTATTGTGAGAGCTAAATGAGAAAATTATTGCACAGTGCTTGACATTTGAAGTCCTGAATAAATATTGGTGATACAGATGTCACTCCCTTTCTCAGAACCTTCACTGGCTCTTCTTGGTCAAGAAAATAAACTCCTTAATCTGGCCTTGAAGATTGTCCACAGAGTCACTCCTTACCTCCCCAACCTTTATCTGATGGCTCTTTGCATAAACTCAGTGCTTCAGCTAAGCTGGTCAATGTCCCCTAGATACTCTAAGTCACTACCTCATCCCAACCCTTGGTTTTCTTCTTCCGCCTGTCTCATCATGTCCCTCAGGGCCCATCCCAGTTGTCAGTGTTTGTAGAGCCATCCTTACCAGTCCTTCATCTGTAAAATGAGTAAATCCTTCCAAACCCTGGAGCTTTAAAGACCTTTAATGTTCGGTGGACCCTCTGCAGCAGTACACGTTGGCCCAGGACAACTCTGTCCGTGCCCAGCCTGCTTTCCCCACCCTTTGTTAAGTGTAGGGCTGCGCTGGGTGCCCAGCCCAAGGCCAGGGACCTGCTTTCTTAATGCTGATGACAAACACTGGCACTTAGAGCTTCTTGGTCTTTCCTGAGTTCCTTTGAATATGTGTTGGCTTTGTTTTCTCATTCTGGTGATGCTGAGAAAACTTCCCTTATAGGAATAACAATTAATTTGTAAAATAATTATTATTTGTCTTCTCAGGATGAACTTGACCTCACAGACAAACACAGGGAAGCCATGTTTGCACTTCCAGCAGAGAAAAAATGGCAGATATACTGTAGCAAGAAAAAGGTAAGATGTTCATGATGATTATGGTTAACTGGAAAATTACCATTGTTTTGATGCCCTTTGCTCTCGCATTTCACCATCAGACTTCGGGCAGCTCTTTATAATGTAAAAGCCAGATTGAATGTGCCCAGTTGTGGCCTTAACACTGCATGTGGTAAAGGGCTAGCTCCTTGGATGTTGATTCTATCAACACTTCATTGCAACCCCCTCACCTCACACCATTATTCATAACCTTGTGTATGAGACCCCTAAATAACATCCGCTTACAGACGGTTGAAGCGTTTTCCCAAAACTTGCCCTTTACATGAAAGTTTGGATGCAGGAAGGTGCGGACCAGCATGGCGGTTTCACAGCTGTAGTTTTCCCCGCTCCCTGTGACTGCCTTCGAATAACTTTCCATTTGGCCATCTCTAAGATGTGGCCTTGTCCTCGTGGTGTGAAGTGGCTCTCCGTCCATTTCACGTTCCAAACAGGCTGGAGTAAAGGGGAAGGCACAGCTCCCTACCCCCGCACATCGGGAGTCCCAGACCTGAGTTCCCTCACATCCTACTGTTAGCTACATGGCCACACCCCCCTGCCAGGAGTGCTGTCTTATTCTGGGTGGTCATCCACACATAAAAGCTGGGGATTCTGGTACCTTTGGAGGAGGAGAGAAAGGAATTCATGGGGGAGAGAAAGTACTTACCTGTCTTCCCTACCCATGGCATGTATCTCCTGCAGTAAAGCTCACTCTGCCGTCTTTCAAACCCTGTGGCAGATTCTGCAACTGTTCTCTCACCCATTTTTGAAACCATTTGTGTTCATGGCCAGCTTTTGCCACTTTCCCATCTGTTGTAGGGGAAACTTACATTAAGACAGGGAAGCAGGAAGGGCAGGGTTGGTTCCTAAGGGAAACACTACCTCTCCAACCAGAGTGGTGCTGGATTACTCACTTCTGGAAGCAAAGAAACTGGAACAAACTATAACAATCCAGTATCTTGAGAAGATACAGTATCAGCCAGGGAAACCTTTCCTTAGTGGATTAGGATGCACTTGGGGACCTCCATTTGCCCCCATAGTTCCCACCCCTCCACCCCACCACGCTGCCTTGTGTAATTGGCATGCCCCCTCCTGGAAGCGTCTCTCCAGCAGTGAACCTTCCTGTATTCCTCTCCTGCCAGGCTTTATAACCCTTGTAATACCAGCATCTGTTACCTGGAAGTAAAGGTATGATGAATGAGCCACTGAGTTGTTTGGTTATACCTACCCCTCAAACAAACTAAAGCACATTTAATTTTCCATGTGAACTATTGTAATTGATAAAACTACATGTGGGATTTTGTTCCAGGGGTCTTTACTGAGAGATATGTCCAACTGTAGCCTCTTAAGATGACTTCTGAGCCACTTAGATCATGTCAAGCATTAAGGGTTCCTAAGTGGTAACCAGTAAGATGTGTTTGTGAATGAGTATGTCCTCTTCTTTCTGTGAACATCTTACCAATGGAAAGACCTCTCTTCTGTCAAACTGATGGGTCATCGCTCAGGAAAGAGATTTTAAATTGAAAGAATTTTAAAATGAAAATTAAAATGTGCTCTGTTCTGATAGTAATAGTGTTGAATGGCCTTGAAAACAAGAGAACTTTTCAGGCGGCTGCCTTCAAGACCTGGCCCCTACAACTGAGAAAGAAAAATCCTTAAGTGCCTGAGTACACGGAGGACATTGTCTGTTTTGGCTCAAACGAGCGCAGATTTTTTTTCTCAAAATTAGGATGCAATGTGCAGTGGGGATTGAGAATATGCATTAGAGGAGAGGAAGGGGCAGGAGAATGGGAGCAGCTCACCGAAGGGAAAGTTTTCTTCTTTCCCAGATTTTATTACACCCTTGACGGCAATTGAAAGTTAATCATGGAAACTACTGCCCCTTAGATTAGAAACGGCAAGCCCTGGAGGATAGAAACACCTCGGCCTCACAGCTGCTGCTCATTTTTCAATTTCCTGGCCTATCAAATCCTCTTTCAAAGCTTGTCTCCTAAGTGCGTGGTGGGGTTGGCTTTCTGTGGGCGAGTGGATGTAGATGTGGCCACTGGCCTCGGAATCCCATTTCCTGACGGATGGGTTATTCCTGCGAGTACCTGGCCCAACTGTGCAGATCTTTGGGAAAGCAGTTTTCCAGCTAGCTTCATTCCAGCAGCTTGGATTCCCTTTATGACTTAGCAATAGTGTGACTGAGTGGAAAAGCCATCTTAACTCTTTGGGGAATCCTGGGAGTTTATAGATCTGCCTCACTTTAAAATGGCTTGACTGAGGACTTTATTGATTAGAGCTTCTCAGACTGTTAAAACTATGCTGTGCTTTGGGTCTACAACTGACCTTTTGGGACCCTGTAATAAATAGAGAAATAACACAATAAGAGAACACAAAATCCTTTTGCATGAAAAGGGCCTGATGCTTGGCCCTCTTCAGAGAACCTGGCCTCCCTCAGGATGGGTTGCCCATTCTCAGAAGGGTGGCCATCCTTACCACCAAGAACAGACTGTTTTCCTTGGACCATCTCTTGGTATAGCCTTTTCAAATCAGACTTGTCACCAGCAAGCCTGACCACATCCATTTCTCAGGCCAAGGGAAAGCTATACCCCCATGGCCCCTTCAGACTTTCCGTCTTTCAAGATTAGAACTCAGAGCATCATAGATGTTCTCACACATAGTGAAGCCATAGAGTAAGGGTCCACGAGCGCCAACAGAAACAGAGCTGGGGAACAGCAGGCTTTCTGCATAAAAGTGCACAGCAGTTGTGGAGACAAACGGCACTGGGAACTGAAGATGGGGCCTGGCCTTCCTCGGCCAAGTGGCTCTTTTCCATCCAATAGAGACTTGAGTCCCAGCGGTGGCTATCTGCTTATCAAGCTCTGTGTTCCTTTCTCAAACAGCTTTATCCGAGTCCTCTGGTTGAAAACCCATTTCCAGAGCCAAAATGAAAGCTCAGAAGTGTTCCTGGGGCTAAAAGAATTGGAAAGAAATTAATTGGAATTTTGCCTAATTAAGTAATCTGGGGGGAGAGCAAGAGATGGATGTTGCGGCCTTGTTGAAAGTCCAAACAAATCTGTAAAAATGACTAGAGTGGTTTGGTCAGCCATGGTTTTGTCATATGCAGCAGTCCACTGTCAGATTTTTTTAACTTTTACGAAAGGTCCAAGGAAAAGCTCTGTTGGTGGAGCTGGGGGTATTTTCAAATAGGAAATGTTTGTGGTTCTTATCTTTAAAGGTAATTCCCTTTTTAGTTCCAATCACAACATGCTCTTTTGTTTAAGTGAGGTTTTTCCCAGTCTTCGGCCAGAAACTGCATCTGTTAACAATCTTTTGGATTTTAAACTGAAGCTTTTTAAACAGTGAACCATCTGACCACGAAAGGCATCTGGCCATGCTGTATTTGCTTATTGTTACCATGATTTTTAAACCCTGGGAAAAGTAAGGAGTAGGTCTTCAGAGAGGAGAAACTAAGATGGTATACACACTGTATTATGGCAACAGCAGTCTTACCAGCCCAGGCAGAAATCTTCTTTAATCACACTTCTTCACAGAAGAAGTTGCAGTGGTTGTGTCACTTAACCAGTCCTTAAAAGTATCCAGAAAATGCTTTTTCCCTCTCCATGAGCTTCAGAGTTCACAAAGCCAGTGGACGGAATTAGAAGCTGTGAGCTGTAGTAACATTGGATATTTGAGGTAAAAATCAGAATTTGATGACTGCACCTAATGTTTCCTCCATGCATTTCTGATCCCTAAGCCAAGGCTTAAGTAAATGGCTCTGGATTCTCCATATTACATTTCTGTGTCTTTTGAGGTCAGCTTTGGAGAAGGTGAGTTTTTGCTGTGTTGCTGAGTTTGTTTGACTCTAGTTTAATTAAATCACTCAAGAACCTTGTGTAACTTGGCTGCAGTTGAGCCTTTCAGCTTTGTGGGAAGTGCTGATCTGGTGCTAGGCATGTTCAGAAGACATCAAGGAGACTGACTGAGAATTCTCCTGGTACCTTTCATTCACTTCCTTTATTTGGTTTGCATATCCTTATTGGATCACTTCCCCAGTTTGCTCCACAAGAAGGAATTCTCCTTTACCACATACAAAAAAGCAATGCATTGTGAATGGTCGTAAGGATCTTTCAGATGCATTCAGAGCACAAGGAGGAAGTGGTTTGCTCAAAACAGGGATTTAAGGGAACATATGCTAGTAGTGGAATTAAAGACAAAGGAGCCATCGGTCTTCTACAGGACTGTCAAACAAACCAGCTGTACAGCAAGGAAGTGAAGTGTTGATATGTTAATGGTCTGGTTGTTCCCAGTCTCCTGGTGGAAAGCGAAGAGGGATAAGTTAGGTCTCCTCTTCTCTGGAGAAGAAAATGGTAGCCCACTCTAGTATTCCTGCCTGGAGAATCCCATGGACAGAGGAGCCTGACAGGCTATAGTCCATGGAGTCCCAACGTTGGACACAACTGAGCGACTAGCATGGTCCTTCTTTACCGTAATTATTTGAATATTTAGTAGAATGAGCCTTAGGCTTTCAGGTGCCCACTTTGCAAGATGTTGGAGATTTGGGAGAGAGAGAAAACTAGGTATCTGTAACTGTTTCTGAACTTCTTTAGAAGTACCTGGTTTGGTCTCCTACCATTGAATTTTCACCCTGATAATGGATTCCAGTTGGGCTTTGTGCTCCTAAAGTGCTAAGAGGTTATAGAATGTGGCAGACTTAAAAATGATCAGATTGGCCTGTCTTTCTGACTCTGCTTCTCTGAGAATACATGAGGGAAGCACAGTAATTGGAGGAGAGTGGGTGTCACTAGGTTCTGAAACTCCCTGCCTTGTTTACATATTCCCTGGCTGTGAGAGGTGAAGATGCGTGTTTAATCCCAGACTGAAGCAGTGAAAAAACAAGCTTTGCAGATCTGGTGTTTCAGCCAATGAAGCAGTGCCATTGGCAAAGGGCTAGTTGGTTTGTGTGTCACCCTGATGTGTACTGAGTATCTGGGGCAGAAATTGGCTCGATTCTGAAGGTGATTAAACAAGTCGGATTTCCTGGAGTGGATGGTCCAGGTAGAAGCAGGTGACATCAAATAACTGCCAGGTCTTTCTGTAAGCTCCATTCTAAGGTAAGAAGACCGTAGGGCACAGAGGAAGAAGCCTCCAAGCCTTGGGCTGTTCGTGTGTGACGGAGACACAGTTCCTTCATCACCGTGACCACTTCCAGGGCTGTGCCAGCAAGGGAGCTGATGTCATGCTTTCATCCCCTCGTCTCGAACGGGCTCCTCTTCCAGCAGCTGAGCTGTGTTCACACACACTGTCCAGTTTCCCTCTTGTACTTTGGTCTTCATCCCTTCTGCTACTGCCTGAAAGGTCAAGTTTAGACTGTTGGGTGATCTGATCTTTACTAAACACAGTTTCTAGAGCTTGTTAGGAAATCAATGGAGACGTTTAAACTTTAGAAAAATGAAGACCCTGAGGGGAAGATTGAAATAACTGAGGTTTGTTCAACCCAGAGAGGTCAGGTGAAAACACCAACTCAGGCTATTCACCCGGTGTCCATAGCAGTGAAACGGTGGAGTCGGTCACAATATGGCCAATGCTAGCTGGTAAAGAGCAGCTGCCTCAAGCCCTCGGAACAAAAACTCTCCTGACAACCCGACCTTCCCCGCAGGGGCCAACCAGTCTTCCTTCATGATTCAGGGACTCAAGGGCTAACTCCTGGCAAGACAGGTAGGGGACAGCAGGACTCTGTTCCCACATTGTATTATTAGTTCCAATTCACTGATACCCAGGTTATACTGTTAATAAATGTTTTGAACATTGGCCCAAGTATGAGATGCTGATAGATCTAAAGATGGTGACCAAAATAATTTGATAATATGTATCCAGAGCCTGGAACATGCATCTTCCAGGAGTTGATCTCATGGTAGTGATGAAAGATACAGGCCAATTCTTTGCAGTGTTGTCTCTGAAAGCCAGTGATGGTCAACAACTTAGAGGGGCATGATTATATTATAGGATGCAACCATAACAGTATCTTCCTGCCATTGAAAAGTCATGCTTTCAAAGAAATTTTGAAGACCTGGGAAATTGCTCAGGATGAAATGAAGGTTTAACAAGAGAAATAAAACTGTAATGGGTACCATCAAAAATATGCAAAAGAAACTTTCTGTATCTATAGAAGTAGTCAGACAGAAACTGTTGTTTGGTTGTATTGTGGGTGCGGTTTATTTCGATTTATTTTTTCTTTATACAGATATTTCCCAAATGTACCAATAGTCATTATTCTCACTCCTACCTTAGGATAAGCTTTTTTTTTTTTATAGTATAAAAAAAATTGCTCTTTTTAAAAAATATGTATAATATAGTTTATCAGGTTGCAGTCAGAAAAGCAAGGCTACTAAGAGAAACACATGCTGGGGGAAATCACATGCAAAGAGATTAACCCTTATGTAATCACAGAAACTAGCTAAGCACTCCCTGTAAAGCTGCCGTCTTTGCTTCTAATGCTGGAGCTTTATGTCCTTGGAGCAGGCAATTGGGAGGGAGGGTGGATGTAAAGAGGGGAACAAGGACAGGCTGGAGTCCATGGGGATAGACTTACTCATGTGGCAGGTCCCACTGGCTGACCCTGGACTGGTGTCCTGCAGAAGCCTGAGCCGTTAGTCGTGGAGTTTAACACGCATATGCACACGCGCGAGCACACACACACACACACTCCTGGCCAAGGAGAAGCTGGTGGAGGATCCAGGAGAAGGTGGAGCAGTTGTATACCTGCCTACTGATTAACACCAATGAAGTGAGCCAGCTGATAAAGGGCAGTGCCTGTAAACTACAAGATGGCTGCGGCTTCACTGCCACCCTGCGCATCTTGCCTATAAGAGGGTCTTGTGTCTTGCCCTCCCTGAAACCTATGGGCAGTTGGCTCAGCATAGACAGCTTGAACATTGCGAAGCCACTTCATATTTCTGTTTGAAATTAGGAGGAAAAATAAATATCATTTAAAATATAACCAGTGCTTGTGTTGTCAAGACAACTCTGGCATTTTTTTTTTCTTTTTTCCTTTAGCTCAGGGTCCCTTTATTTATTTACTCTTCCTTGGGAGAATTAAAACAAAGGTGAATCTGTAAACCACCCAGAATTTTTCAATACCATTTATCTCTTTAAGCAGTGACTGAAAGCATGGTGATTCTTGGTCCTGATAAAATGGCCTCAGCTTTTTGCCGAGAAGTCTGCTGAAGGGAAACTGTTTCTCATGGCCCTTTCTCCTCTAAGTAGCATAAACTCATAGCCAATGTCCCATTTTCTGTCTTTATTTTCTTTTTGTTACAAAAGCCAGTGCTATCAAAATGAGCACCAGTTTTCAGAATTGGAGTCCAAA
>SJYC01106240.1:0-15069 GCA_006408675.1 Madoqua kirkii | reverse complement strand
ATGAGATGGCTGAATGGCATCACTGACTCGATGGACGTGGGTCTGAGTGAACTCCGGGAATTTGTGATTGACAGGGAGACCTGACGTGCTGTGATTCATGGGATCGGAAAGAGTTGGACACGACTGAGAGACTGAACTAAACTGCAAAACCGACTTATTCCCATAATTTACATTTTAAGGTAACAGAATTAGTCAGATAGTTTAATCCAGAGACTGTCCTCAGACAGGATATTTTATTGTTATATAATCCTATGGAATATAGAGGGGGGGAAAGGTTGTCCTTTCTTCTTCCTTGAAAATTCCAGACCCCTCTCTCCTTGGGGACCCCTAAACTTCTTGTCAAGGAGAAGGCAATGGCACCCCACTCCATGACTGTCCTCAGACAGGATATTTTATTGTTATATAATCCTATGGAATATAGAGGGGGGGAAAGGTTGTCCTTTCTTCTTCCTTGAAAATTCCAGACCCCTCTCTCCTTGGGGACCCCTAAACTTCTTGTCAAGGAGAAGGCAATGGCACCCCACTCCAGTACTATTGCCTGAAAAGTCCCACAGACAGAGGAGCCTGGTTGGCTGCAGTCCATGGGTTCACTAAGGGTCGGACACGACTGAGAGACTTCACTTTCACTTTTCACTTTCATGCACTGGAGAAGGAAATGGCAACCCACTCCAGTGTTCTTGCCTGGAGAATCCCAGGGACAGAGGAGCCTGGTGGGCTGCCGTCTATGGGGTCACACAGAGTTGGACACGACTGAAGCGACTTAGCAGCAGCAGCAGCAGCAGATTTCTTATCAACATGCCTAGGTAACGACTCTCCCATTCCCCCTTTCTTTTAGGAGAATTATGTTGCCAAGGGAAAGGGGCATCGTTTTCATCCTATAACTACTTTCTGTTGTTTAGGGGTGTAGTCCCTATATTGTTGAGGCAACATATTCTCCTAACACTCATATTGAGGGTCTCTGATCCAGGGACCCCAAGTAATAGTTGAAGGAGGCTGTGGCACTCTTAGGAGCTTGGACAACCATTTGTAACTTAAAAGCTTTTAGATGATTAGAAAACCCCATTATACAGTAACAGACGTAAGGTTAAATAGTCATTAAACCAAGTTAAACTCAAAATGAAAAGTCACATTATGTCCAAGTTACATGAGTGCATCTTAAGGTTGTTAGATGTCGTCAGTTTAAGAAGAGGAATCACATGCAATTGTTATTGAAGATATTTGCAGACTTGGAGAAAGTCTTTTCCTTGAAGTGGAGATGTCCACCATGGGAAGCCCTCCACTGACAAAGAGGGGAGCACTCCATAGACCCAGCAGTTAGACTGATTGTGGAATTCAGCATAGGAGTGAGCCCAGGACATGAGGGCATCGTCTTGAGAATCAAACGGCAGACTCAGGATTTTTGGAGTCAGCAGAAGTAGGCTTACATAGATTATCAGGCCCATCTTTTGGCTCATCCAGTTCAGTTCAGTTCAGTTCAGTTCAGTCCCTCATTCGTGCCCAACTCTTTGCCACCCCACGAATCGCAGCATGCCAGGCCCCCCTGCCCATCACAAATTCCCAGAGTTCACTCAGACCCACGTCCATCGAGTCAGTGATGCCATCCAGCCATCTCATCCTCGGTCGTCTCCTTCTCCTCCTGCCCCTAACCCCTCCCAGCAATGTGTCAACTCTTTGCATGAGGGGGCCAAAGTACTGGAGTTTCAGCTTTAGCATCATTCCTTCCAAAGAAATCCCAGGGCTGATCTCCTTCAGAATGGACCGGTTGGATCTCCTTGCAGTCCAAGGGACTCTCAAGAGTCTTCTCCAACACCACAGTTCAAAAGCATCAATTCTTCGGCATTCAACTTTCTTCAAAGTCCAAATCTCACATCCATACATGACCACAAGAAAAACCATAGCTTGACTAAACAGAATTTTGTTGGCAAAGTAATGTCTCTGCTTTTGAATATGCTATCTAGGTTGGTCATAACTTTTCTTCCAAGGAGTAAGTGTCTTTTAATTTCATGGCTGCAATCACCATCTGCAGTGATTTTGGAGCCCCCCAAAATAAAGTCTGACACTGTTTCCACTGTTTCTCCATCTATTTCCCATGAAGTCATGGGACCAGATGCCATGATCTTTGTTTCCTGAATGTTGAGCTTTAAGCCAACTTTTTCACTCTCCTCTTTCACTTTCAGCAAGAGGCATTTTAGTTCCTCTTCACTTTCTGCCATAAGGGTGGTGTCATCTGCATATCTGAGGTTATTGATAGTTCTCCTGGCAATCTTGATTGCAGTTTGTGCTTCTTCCAGCCCAGCATTTCTCATGATGTAGCAGCATTTCTCATGATGTACTCTGCATAGAAGTTAAATAAGCAGAGTGACAATATACAGCCTTCTCCTACTCCTTTTCCTATTTGGAACCAGTCTGTTGTTCCATGTCCACTTCTAACTGTTGGTTCCTGACCTGCATATAGGTTTCTCAAGAAGCAGGTCAGCTGGTCTGGTATTCCCATCTCTTTTAGAATTGTCCACAGTTGATTGTGATCCACACAGTCAAAGGCTTTGGCATAGTCAATAAAGCAGGTTGACTCGTCCAGACAGTCCCATTACAAAAGCGGATCAGGAAGAAAGAGGGCCAGGGGCTTCAGTAAGTACGGAGTATCTAAAAGGAAATCAAGGGATTGGGCCCCCCCACACACAGTTACTGACACCGGGGGTTCCTCAGGTGTAATTAGGACAGAAGCTTGCGTGGGGCCCCCCAGGCACCTTCAGTCCTGATTGTCTTCAGAGTCCAACCCCTGAAACTTATGCCTCTAGGGGCAGTCTCTCTTGCAGTGTGGTCCTTTGCAGACCGGACAGGGAGCCGGATGGCTTAGATGCCTGAGGGAAATTCCACTTGAGATGCCCCTCCTTTCCTCAGTAATAGCAAGCCCATCCCTTTTCACCCAGCTCCCTCCCGACATCTTTCTCAGGCTGTTTAAGAATGGTTCTCATAGCCATTGAGAGGGCTTTCGCCTGTTCGTCTTTTTCTGCCTTTCTTTCTTTTCCCCATATTCCGTACCATAATAGACTGAGACAGTTGTAACAGAGTATCTAAAGACTGATTTGGTCCATACACCCATTTTACGGCAGATATCTGGAGCTGACTGAGTGAGAAATTTATCCTTTAAGATCACTTTTCCCTCTTCACTTTTGGGATCAATCTCAGTGAATCTGTGAAGGGCTTCTCTCAGTCTATCTAGGATTTACCAGGAGCTTCCTTCTCCTCCTGTTCTAAGTTTGCCAATTTGCCATAGTTTACAGGTTTAGCACACACCTGCCTGAGTCCTTCAAGAATACATCTGACATGGAAGCAATGTAGATGTCCATCAGCATATGAATGACAAAAAAAAGCTGTGGTACATATACACAATGGAGTATTACTCAGCCATTAAAAAGAATACTGCCTGTTCGTCTTTTTCTGCCTTTCTTTCTTTTCCCCATATTCCGTACCATAATAGACTGAGACAGTTGTAACAGAGTATCTAAAGACTGATTTGGTCCATACGCCCATTTTACGGCAGATATCTGGAGCTGACTGAGTGAGAAATTTATCCTTTAAGATCACTTTTCCCTCTTCACTTTTGGGATCAATCTCAGTGAATCTGTGAAGGGCTTCTCTCAGTCTATCTAGGATTTACCAGGAGCTTCCTTCTCCTCCTGTTCTAAGTTTGCCAATTTGCCATAGTTTACAGGCTTAGCACACACCTGCCTGAGTCCTTCAAGAATACATCTGACATGGAAGCAATGTAGATGTCCATCAGCATATGAATGACAAAAAAAGCTGTGGTACATATACACAATGGAGTATTACTCAGCCATTAAAAAGAATACATTTGAATCAGTTCTAATGAGGTGGATGAAACTGGAGCCTATTATACAGAGTGAAGTAAGCCAGAAAGAAAAACACCAATACAGGAAAATAATGCATATTTATGGAATTTAAAAAGATGGTAATTATAACCCTGTATGCGAGACAGCAAAAGAGACACAGATATATAGAACAGTCTTTCGGACTCTGTGAGAGAGGGCAAGGATGGGATGATTTGGGAGAATGGCATTGATACATGTATATTATCATATATGAAATGAATTGCCAGTCCAGGTTTGATGCATGATACAGGATGCTTGGGGCTGGTGTACTGGGATGACCCAGAGGGATGGTATGGGGAGGGAAGAGGGTGGGGGATTCAGGATTGGTGGGGAGGGGAATACATCTGACAAAATGACTCTGATCCCATCTTCCTTTAGCTGTGTTGTAGTCTCAGTCTGGTTCTGTAACTGGGACTGCCTGATTCCCAGTGGGGAGGGCGATTATCTCATCCTCCCTCTTCCCTACTGATTCATTACGAAACCATTCATCTCTATAAGCAACCACCTTCCCCAAAACTCGAGTTTTTGAGTCAGAGCTCAGCATTTGTCTCAAGATACACATCACATCCTTCCAAGTAAGGTGAGTGAAACCTTTAAAAGCTCTAATATATTTTTCTGGGTCCTCTAAATAGTCTCCCAGATCCTCCTTGATTCTTTGTATTTCTTGATAAGAAAAAGGCTTATTAACTCTCATAGACTGATTATTTCTCCTGGTGGTTATTTCATGAAGAGGCAACAGCTTGTGTGGCTCTTGCTCAGTCTCTCTGGCTGCTCTGCACATATGATCCCAGGGATAGACTGGAGAAACCTGCTTTTCTTTATCTCTTTGTCTCCTGTCCTCCATCTCATCTCGCAAAGTAGAAGGACTGGAGGGGGCTGAAGGAGTTACACCCAAATCTATACCTTTAGGACATAGGTCTGGCATATTTCACAGAGAGAAAAAGGGCAATACATATGCTACTTCTACCCATTTCCCTTGTTTTCTACAGAACCAGTCTAATTGTAAAACAGTATTATACTTAAGAGACCCTCCAACTGGCCACCGTTTGCCATCCTCCATTGGATACTGTGGCCATGCAGTATCACATAGGAAGACCAGGTGTGTCTTCTTTAAACCCTGGGGATCAAATCTATCCCAGTTTTTCAGGATACAATTCAAAGGAGTGAGGCTGGATTTATCAGCTCCCATCTGTAAGAGATTTTAAAAAGTGACCCAGTACCATCTTTTTACCGGAGGCATTTCTTCCTGCTCTAGGTGGGGGTGTAGACAGACTTTACACCAAAGCTTTCCTTCCCTGGTAGGACTTAGTCTGTCCCTTAGTGATGCAGACGACATACTCGTCCCTCCCAGCTCTACCAAGATGGGGTGAAGATGCACCACCAGTAGACCTGATGGCATCCCTGACTGACATCCAGCTCCTCACAATTAAAACCTTGCTTGCCTCTGATGCCACCCAGGGTGAAGTCAGAGTAACCTTCTGGAATGGCTCCCAGGCTATGCTGCTGGGGGAAACATTTGTCACCTGAGTGCCTGTGCATGACCCTGAGTATATTCCTGACCACAATAAGACTGATATGAACATAAAACTGAGATGTTTCTTCCAAGCATCACCACACCAGTATAAGAGCCTCCTCTGGTCTACTAAGAGCCAGTGTTACCAAAGGGGGGAGGGGTACCCATTGTAGTTCCAATCTGAGTAACCTTTAACCTCAGAGATGTTTTTGTAGCTAAAGCTCCATCTAACTCCCAAATGTTCAATTCCTAGCAAGGCTAGGCGCTTCTTGACTACCAATCCAAGTTTGGGACCTAAGTGACAGGACACAGTAACAGCACATATCACCAGTCCCTTGAAAGTCAATGATCCAATAGATTAGGTTAGTACTTCTAATTTCCAAGGAGTTATGAAATAGTCAAAGAGACCAAAAAGTTTGACCGAGAAAGGAGAGTTCGGTCCACATGCTTTGCCTATTTCTGCTCGGGCCAAAGGAGACATTGGGGTGCTTCTTGGCATTGGCAAGTCAGTATAAACTCCCAACAGGCTTCTGCCATAAGCCGTATGAGGTCACTGCAGAACTGCAGAGCAGGGCTCCTCACTTGCTTCACGCAGGGCGTTTCATTCATTCACACAAGCACACCATAGAGTTAGTAACATACAGCAGAAAAAAACTTGTTCACTAGGAGAACAAAGAGCTAGAGCTCCAAGAATCCTTACCTTGTCCAGAAGGATTCTGGACAAGCCCCCAAGATGAAAGTTTGCTGCTGAACTACGCAAAGATGCCAAGATTCTTGGCCCCCGGAGGAGAAGAATTCAATCCAGGGCCAGAGACGAGGCTTGATCACTCAGAGCTTTTGTGTAATAAAGTTTTATTAAAGTATAAAGGAGACAGAGAAAGCTTCTGACATAGGCATCAGAAGAGGGCAGAAAGAGTACTCAGGCATCTTTTAATTTCATGGCTGCAGTCATCATCTGCAGTAATTTTGGAGACCAAGAAAAGAAAGTTTGTCACTGTTTCCATGGTTTCCCCATCTATTTGCCATGAAGTGATGGGACCAGATGTCATGATCTTCATTTTTTGAATGCTGAGTTTTAAGTCAGCTTTTTCACTCTCCTCTTTCAATTTATCAAGAGGCTCTTTAGCTCCTCTTCACTTTCTGCCATAAGTGTGGTGTCATCTGTATATGTGAGGTCACTAATATTTCTACCACCAATCTTTTTTTTAACTGAAAGCAGCAGAGTATTTTATTTTATTTTTTTAAAAACCATCATTCAGTAAATGTTGTTACACTATAAAACATCTAGTTTTCAACCAAAAGGTTTTCTAAGGAGATGATTTGGAGCCTTCCACATTTATCATATGCCTTTTCATTATTCTTTTCCATTTTTGCAATTCTGGATCCAAATTGTACGGCCCACTTTGGCAGAAAAACAGAGACTGTTTGACCAAGTTCCACTGCTGCAAGATGCAAAATTAGTTTTTCACCAATCCCACAGGGTAAAGTCAAGTTTGCCTTTTCCCAGACTGGTAGGGAATTTAGAAAGGAGACAACATTTTCATCCAGGAAAGGAAATCTTGCTTCTTTTCCGTGATCACAGATACCTCTATCATCATGAGCAAGATTTCTAGAAGAAATTCAACTCAGTTCCATTTCAATTTCCTTATTCAGTCCTTCCAGCCCATGTGTCAGGAAGCTGACACGTTGACAAGAATAACCTGCAAGCTGCTCATCTGCACCAACTCCAGTAAGAACTACCTTCGCACTGCTCTGATATGGTTTTGCTCATCTTGGGTCGCTAACCAACCAGCTCCTCCAGAAGCAAACCAGACTGCACAACCAATGCTATCATCCAGGACTGTATCCAAGGGCTGGATTAAGTGCGATATTCGAGTTATTCTTAATCTTTGCAGTTCTTCTTAGAGAAACATTAATTTCAATAAAATTTCAAATCTGCGAAGAGTTGGCAGCTTGTAGTTCCTTCAGTCCCGCTCTTCCTGTGACTCGATCTGGTACACGGCACTGTTCACCAGCGCTAGCAGCAGCAGCAGCAACACTTTTGGAGAATTCTTCAGAGGGTATATCTCAATGATTTTTCTGTTTTCTTCCTTTTTTGTTAAAATTAACTGGTATGGTCATTTCTTTAGTCATGAAAGCCACATTGAGAAGATCAATTGGTTCATCTAAAGGAATCTGATGGTCAGCAAGGGCTGTGATGGAATCAGTCTCTCCAGAAAACAGAATTGCGACATCTGCTTTCCTATTACTAGTTTTCAAAACTTCACTTGGTGTCAGGTTTTCATCCCTAGGTAAACACAAGACACGTCTCTTGACTGTGATACTCAGGACACCAATGAACTGCTTCCTTCATGTGTCCATCAGTAAGAAAGACCTGAAGGGTCTCTCGTCAGTGGACTCCTGGAAACGCTGCAATGGGTCTCAAATGCAGCTTGTGGCAATGCTATATTTAAAGGGACAACAGGTTCTTTAAGATACAGTTTAGCTTCATTTGCTGCCACCAAGACAAATGCTGGCAAGTCTGCTGAAATCTCAGTCAGGCTATTAACACATTCTCTGATATCATTTCTCCCATCCCCAAGCCCCACCCCACCCCCAGAATTGTACTTCTAAAGATACAACTTTATAACAACAGATTTGGAAATGGAAACAGATTTGAGATCAATTCTGAAAATTCCAGATGCTGGAATATCCTGCCACTGATCAGCCACTCCAGATGCTTGGGCGCCAACTGAAGAGAGGCAGAAACTCCTGCCCAAGTTACTAAAATGCCAAAGCAAGCTATGGCTACCAAAAAGTCCCTACCAAACCATAAAGAAGGGCTAGATGCTTGATAATATATAAAAGACCAAGGACCTTGAATTTTTGAGAAGAGTGACAAAATATCAGATTCATTCTTACAAGAGGAAAGATAATGAAACATGATTTGAGTATCATTCTGTTTGGCTTGAACCTTGATCCCACTAAACACTTCTCCATTCCACAGGAATACATTGCCTCTTTCATCTTCCACAGGCTAGGCACACATCTCTTAAAGGAAGGACATGGCCAGAGAATAAACACTGGTAGTTAACATTGGACCTTAACAATACTACTATTGGGCCCTCGTCGTTTAAGATTACACAATAAATACTCTTTCAAATCTTTGCAAAATGCTCAACAGAAAAGCTTACTGCACAACAAATGCCACACATTGCTATGTAAAATCAAGCTGGCTATTTCTTGATTTTGGTCTTCTCTGAGTTTTCTATTTCTTGATATTCTTTCCTTAGTTCATCCAATATATTTTTACTTTCAAAAAGCATTTCTGTTCGGCCTGCAAGAAAGAATATGTTGCTATTCTGTTCTTGCCTATATACTTTCCTGTTCTTTTTCAGGTTAGAAAGTTCATCCACAACAACTTCTTGTTCTTTAATCTTTGTTGAGCTCTTCCTTGTGCAGGATCAAGCTCTCAGCAGGGACCAGCCCAGTGTGGTCCTCAGGTCGCTCACCCTGGCTGGGCATCTCCGGGAGAACCAAATACTCTCCCAGCAATCTTGATTCCAGCTTGTGCTACATCCAGCCTGGCATTTCATATGATGTACTCTGAAAATAAGTTAAATAAGCAAGGTGACAATATACAGCCTTGACATACTCCTTTCCCATTGGAACCAGTCTGTTGTTTCATGTCCAGTTCTAACTGTTGCTTCTTGACCTGAATACTAATTTCTCAGGTGGCAGGTAAGTTGGTCTGATATCCCCATCTCTTTAAGAATTTCCCAGTTTGTTGTGATCCACAGAACAGTCAAAGGCTTTAGCATAGTCAATGAAGCAGAAGTAGATGTTTTTCTGGAATTCTCTTGCTTTTTCTGTGATACAATGGATGTGGACAATTTGATCTCTAGTTCCTCTGCCTTTCCTAAATTCAGTTTGAACATCTGAAAGTTCTCTAGTTAATGTATATTTTCACTAAACTTGGGAGAGTTCAGTTTGCTTCATAGTCTCAGAAGTTTCTCAAGGTTTTCCCTATTAAATTTTTAACACAATTTTAAAATTATTCTTGGGCTTTTAATTTTATTTTGTATTGCAATTGTTTTAAAAAACACAAGTTATGTGTACTTGGCTATTGTTTGTAAGACAATTTTTATGTTTTTTTAAAAAATTGGTATCCATCAGTTTAATAAATTCTATTGTTCACATAGTTTTTTAGTTTATTCTCTTAATTTCTCCCAGATATATAATCAAAGCACCTACAAATAATGATAATTTCACATCCTCCTTTACATTTTTATACATGTAGCTTCTTTGTCTTTTATGGTTTCAGTATATATTTCCTCTGGAAAAAAGTTTAAAATAGTGTTAATAGTGAACATTTGAATCCTCCAAAGCACCACTAAACCTCCAAAATCTTTACTGAAATCTTTTTATTAATAAAATACACTCCCTGAAAAATCTTTTAGTATCAGCTCTTTGCAGCAATTCCAGAGAATAAAGGTAGAAATGAAGCATTCAAGTAACCAAAGATGTTCTTGAAGGCCAAAGCGTCAAAGAAAAGAAAATCGTAGGATAAAATAAGGTGGAAAACGTCAGAAGTGACCAGACAAGGCCAGTAACACTTAAAGAGGGAAAAGAGGAAGAAAAGAAAAAACAAACAACAACAACAAAAAACCGTTGTGATGCCCACAGCCCAGGAATACAGACTCACTGACAGAGTGAGACTCAATCCCCAAGTAATGCCTCCCTCCTCACTCCTCCCCACATCACAGGACACAGGAAGAAAACAGTGAAGAAAGAGGGGTGAACAGCAAGACACAAGTTCTATTTAAGAAGGGGTTTTAGGGAAACCCTCAGACAACTGGGGAGACAAGCAAGGGCACCAGAGGAGAATGAAGCTCCAGCAAACATTAAACACAGCCCAGCTCTCAGCCAGGTCAACATAACATCTCACACCACAGGCCTATTCACCTTGATTCCTCATATCTGATAGAAGACGGTGCCAGTCCTGTCCTCCTGAGGCTGAGGGCTCTGCACCGAGATGCAGCAGTGTCTTCCCTGGGAACAGACTGGAAATCAGCTAGGGTTTGGTGCTTGTCTATGGGCTGTAGGTCCTGGGACCTGCAAGGCCAGGAGAAGGGAACTCCCTTTGTGCCCTCCAGCCTTGGTCATTTCTAAAATCTGGATATGGGGTCCTCAGTATTAGACGGGCATGAAACACCTACTCGCAGCTGATGGTTCTGATATTCTCCTGGGTGAGGGTGTCTAGCCCAAACTTCACTGGTGGAGCTTAGGACTGTGGCCCCTGTGTGAGCTGTGCTGTGGAGCTGGGGGTCTGGCTGAAAGGACCCCATCCTCACAACACTCCTTGTTGGGAAAAGTGAAGGTAATGTGGCATGTTCCATCATGGTAGGGGGACGACAGATACAGAGCTGTCCCTTATACACATCTGGAGTATGTGTCATGATGAAGACAGAGGATGTTCTGCAGGAAGGGAAATTCTCAAAAAGGGAGGAAACCAGTAAAAAATGACTGTTGGCAGCACGTCTTCTGAAAGATCTGCTGCTTTGGTTTAAGCCTCTGAGTTCCACTTGTCCTAATTCAGGATAAAAGTAATAACAACACTCGTGTTCCTGTTTCCCCTGTTGACGTTACCAGTGAAGTCACTCTGTCGTGTCCCACTCTCTGTGACCCCATGGCCTGCAGCCTGCCAGGCTCCTCTGTCCATGGGGTTTTCCAGGTGAGAACACTGGAGGGGGTTGCCACCAGGGCTGCAGACAAGTGCAGCCTGCAGGGCTTTCTGCCTGGGGGGCCTTGCTGGGGGGCTCCCCCACTTCCTCTTCCCTCTTCTCACAGCTGATGGCTGAACTCTCAAGGGCAGTTCTTGAGCTGAGCTTCCAGATCACGTATTACTGAAAAAATATCTGCCACATCCTGTATGTGTGTGTATGTCTGGGGCACTGTCACTGATCTTTTCCATTCAGCCTGCAGTATGTTAGCTCTTAAAGGAGAAACAGAGAGTTCAGGGGAGCACACAGCCCCAAAAGATGCAAGACATGGGCATTCCTCCTGCCCCACGGACAGCAGGGCGGTAAGTCCAAGGCCGTGGTGACCGTGCCTGTGTGTGTGAATCTCTGTGTGTGTGTATTGTGCTTGAGTGTGTTGTGGGGGTACTGTGCATAGTGTGTTTGTGTGTATATGTGTATGAATAAGTGTGTGTGTTATGTTTCTGTGTAAGTGAGTGTTGTGTGTATCTATTTGTGCATAGATGAATATATGTGTGTTTTCTGTGTTATGTTTGTGTTGTATGTATGTTTATACATGTGTTTGTATGTTTGCCAGTGTATTGTTTCTATCTATTGGTTGTTGTGAATATATGTGTGTGAGTGGTCTCTGTCTCTTATGTTTTTGTGCTGTGTGCTGTGTATGCATGTTCATATGTTTGTGAGTGAATGTGTGTTCATGTGTGTTGTATGTGTGTGTTATGTTTGTACTTTTGTACGTGTATGTGTGTAAGTAGTGTATGTGCTGTGTTTGTGTGTATCTTTTGTTTGTATGTTTGTGAGTGTGTGTTTGTGTCTGTGTGTGTGTGCCTGTTTCAGGAGCAATGGCAGGAGCCAGGGGAATCAGGAGGACCTTGCAGCCTTTGGGCTCTGCCTGGTGCTCCCTGCTTACCCTTGGGCAGGACACTCTGTGAGTCTCACTTATCTCCTGAGAAACCTCACAAGGTGGCAGATCTGCTCCATGTTGGAGACAAACGCTGGCACGGTGCCCACGTGTGCTGATGTCCCGTCGGGCAGGGTCTGGGTGAGGCGGCCGGGGGCTGGGCAGACTGCTCTCTGGGCTTGAGAGTGGATGACAGGAGCTCCTAGTGGGCGACAATACCCTCCTTGGCAAACAAGACTGGGAATTTCTCTAGGAAACATCATAAAATGTCCTGGAATCTTCCAGGGGGACAAGATCTCAGGAATGTGTAGTTTGGACTCAGCATCCACATCGCCAGGGACACGGAGGCCCTGGCAACAAGACCACCTGAGTCGGTGGCCTGGAGCTCAGTGCTGAGGACCCGGGGCTCCAGGCAGGACTGGACCCCACGTGGAGAGAGAGGCTGTGCATGTCTGCCACCCTCCTCACCACCCAGTGCTCGGCCTCTGTGGCCCTCACTGCCAGGCTCCCCCCGCAGATCGTCCTGGCCCCATGAGCCCCTCAGCAGCCCCTCCAGCTACGTCCTGCTCACGTCACCCGGCACACTGGCCACAGCTCCCAAGACAGTGTCTGTCAGGATGCGTCTGGTCATTTCTCCCCATCACAGAATCCCCCCCACCCCAAGTGGAGAACAAGTGCAGGGGAAACAGGGTCCCTGAAGGAGGTAGCGGGTGTCTCAGACGCCCCCTCACCCAGTCCCATGCCTACAAACCAATACAAACAGCTTCCATGCGCAAGAGAAAGGCAAAAGACAAAATTCAGGAGCCCCTGAAAGCTCAGAGGAAACATCAGTAAGTCATGTTTGTTTGTTTGTTTGTTTTTCCTAGATGGAGGAAGAATTCGAAATCCTTTTCCTGGAGGAACCTGAAGAAGGTGCATCTCAGGATCCTTCTCCAGACGGGTCAGGAGGTAGAACAACTTTCTAGCAGACATGAACTTGAGAGAGGCGGGGCCAGGGCCCGAGGGGCAGGTGGTGTGCTGGGAGGGGCAGCGGGAGTCCCCCCTGTCAGAGATTCGCCCACCAGGGTGCCCGTCACTGGGTGTTTGGGTTGAGCCTCGCTCACTCCAGCCAGACAGAAGGGAAGGGCCTCTGATGGTGCCATGGGTCAAAGGGGGAGACAGACCACAGCCGCTGCCCCTTCACTGAGTGTCAGGAAGGATGTGTTCGTGGGTGTGACAGACGACTCGCCCCAGGCCCCTGGTGGGTGTTGCACTGGCTCTGCTGTGAGACTCAGGACCACGGGGCCTGCAAAGCACTGGTGAAGACATAGGATGCAATCAAGGGCCCGCAGGTCTGGGCTCTGTCTTCCCAAAGGGCTCCCTCCCCCCAAAAGCTGTTTCATCAGGGTCAGGGGCTTCACTTTCATGGGCTCAACTTGACATCTAACCTGGGGAGACAGAACTTAGAAATTTAGGAATGCTGGAAATCCACCACTTTCCTGGATAAAGGAATAAATTGCCGATCAATTGCCAATTGATCGGCAATTTATTATGCAGTTCCATGCACCTATGTTTTTATTAGAAGAACTTCAGTGGCCTGAGCCATTGGGAGAAACCCATGATATTAAGCTGCATGGGAAAGCAACAATCCCAGCATTCACACCTGATTTACCCTTTTCACAGTAATTGGGGTTAAGCATTACTTTAAAATTCCCTTCTGTGCTCAGTGTATTTGGCTTTTAAGTCCAAAGGCATGGCATGAATGTCTCCAGGCTTGCCCAGACAGAAGACCACTGTCTTCCTCAAGCTTTGCATCTGAGAGTACAGATGGACATTGCCCTTCCCTGCTTCTGTGGAACTCCCAGTCATTCACTCAGGTCACCTGCAGAAGCTGGAGGGAGCCTATATCTTCCATTCAGAGTTGGTGGGTGGGTCAGCCCACCAAGGCAGAAAGGCAGAAGCACACCCCTGCTGGGGAGAGCTGGAAGATGGTGCCAGTCCTGTCCTCATGAGGCTGAGGGCTTGCACCGAGACACAGTAGTGTCTTCCCTGGGAACAGACTGGAAATCAGCTAGGGTTTGGTGCTTCTCTATGTGCTGTGGGTCCTGGGACCTGCAAGGCCAGGAGAAGGGAATTCCCTTCATGCCCTCCAGCTGGGGTCATTTCTAAAATCTGGACGTGGGGTTCTCAGTATTAGATGGGCATGAAACACCTACTCGCAGCTGATGGTTCTGACACAGAAGCTGTCTGCTTCTAACTTCACCCTCTTCCTGGGAAGGGTCTCCAACCAGAGATGCTCAAGGAAGCTCAGGCTCCCAGTTCATGAGGGGATGATCCCACCTGGTGGGAATCGGTGGCCCAAGAAGAAGTTTCAAAACAGAAGCATAAAACGTGGCATTCTACCATATGATCCCACAATTCCACTTCTGGGGAGTATACCCCATACAGTTGAAACAGATATTGAATATATGTGCACTGAGGTGCATAGCTACATTATTAACAATAACAAAAAGTGGAACAACCCCCAAAATCCATATATATCTGAATATGGATTCACATATACACCTACAGTGAAATATTATTTAGCTTTAAAAAGGAAGGCAATTCTGATACTTGCTCCAACATGAATGAAGCTTAAACACATTGTGCAAAGTGAAAAAGCCAAACACAGTAGGGCAAAAATTGCCTGATTACTGTAATGTGAGGTCCTTAGAACAGTTAAAGACATGGAGACAGAAAGAACAGTGGATGTCAGGTGTTGGGGAGGAAGGAGGGGGGGTTAGCATTTAATGGAGACAGGGTGTCATTCGGGAAAATGGAAAGTCCTTGAGATGCTCAAGTGATGACTGCCCAGCAATGTGAATGTACCAAAGGCTACATCTAAACATGGTGCAAACAGTACATTTTATGTTATGTACTATATACCTTCAGTTCACTTCAGTCAGTCAGTCGTGTCCGACTCTTTGCGACCCCATGAATTGCAGCGCGCCAGGCCTCCCTGTTCATTACCATCTCTCAGAGTTCATTCAGACTCACGTCCATCGA